>LBNU01005658.1:82512-98968 GCA_014162995.1 Artemisia annua | reverse complement strand
GATTAAATGTTTTCAAATCTTTTCATTTATTTATCGCTTTACATTTTTAATATGAGTCACGAGTAGTTTCTAAACGTGTTTTGCTTAGTGATTCGGGTTAGTGAGTTAAGTGCAAGTTTTAAACGTTTGTGATTAATAATCGAGAGATTATTTAGACGAGTGATTTAATTATTCAAGGACAAAAACCTTTGAACGATTAATTCATTCGTTTAGAGTTATTATCTCTTCAAAAGATTAATTGACAACTAATCTCGAGAAATGAAAATAACTCGTCACAAACCTTTAGCTCAAGCTTAATGAACTTACTCGCGTCGCTTTGCAAACACATTGTCTTTTAAATTCATTTACTGTTTTAATTACTTATCGCACTTTTAGTTACCGCTTTCTTTAGTCGCTTTATTACATGCAACTTTACTTGTTTACTTATTTCATGTTGTTTTACCGCTTTACTTTATTTTAAACCGCATTTTATTTGTCGTTGTAGTATAAACAAACCAAATCATCTTTTAAAACCTATTCATCTCACATATCTCACGATCTTTAGTGACGAGATCAGTTCAACCCTCGTTGGGACAACGATCCGTGGTTTACAAGCTTGCTTGCTAGACTTCAACAATCAATGTTCATACTTGAAGGTGGAGTCTTTCCATCCAGCATTGATACTTCTTCCATGTTTGATACTTGGATGTTGTAGCCTAAATATTCGCACACACATCCGCCACTTTTCTTCCTTATAACAGATAGTCAACCTAAGCCTAAGAATAAATAGCTCTAAGGGGGTATACGGGACCAAATAGCTTATTCCCCAAAACATAATAAGCCGATAACCACACAAAATAAGCTAATCCAAACACACCTTAATATCTCTTTTGCTCTAATTATTCGCAAAAACAACACCACATAAATCTAATACATAAACTAACAAGTTTCTAACAAATGTAAGACAAAACTGAGAAAGAGAGGATCAAAACCCTAGATATGTTTACTCGGTCAATTGTAACCGAGGGTGTTATAAATGTGGGAGAGAAAAAGAGTATTATTTTGAAGTGTGAAGTGTGTTGTATAAGGAGGATAATGTTTAATTGAGTGAAGTGTATTGGATAAGCTTTAATTTGTATATATTAAAAACTAAAAGTATAAAAAGTACATTAAAAGTTTAAAAACTAAAATTATTAAAGGTGCATTTGCATTTTACTGTATTTTGTATTTAAAAAGTCGCCCAAAGAGTACATACGGCAAGATCCTACTATAATGTCATTTTCTTAATAGTTTTTGTAATATTATACAAATTTACAAATTATTATATATCATAGACACAAAATTATATGAATGTTTCATCGAAAATGTTGTCCTAAATAATAGTTATGAAATTTTAATAAGATTAACATGTTGTTTTTTAAATTCTACAAAAGAATAATCTAGAAATTTGCAGTTTTTTAGTTTGTTATCTGAGAAAAGTAGGATCGGATCGAATGAGATCTTAAGATCCTATGGTCAAGATCGGGATCCTTTAAGATCTTAAGCTTTCAAATATCCTATGTAAGATCCAAATCGTTTTTGCTTTGCAGTATCGTAAAATCGTAAGATACTAAGATCAGGATCGAGATCCTGAGAACCATGGTAAGATATACTTGGTGGGGACACCCCTAGGGACACTTGTCACAATAGTATGAAATCCGCCCAAGTTTTTTTGTCTTAGTTAACAAAACCTGCTGCACATGACCCATGACCCATGTGAATTAGCCATTATCATCGGTCATTAATGGTTTCCATTACACTATAATCCACTACAACCGAAATGCACATGACCCATGACCTATGTTAATTACGCATTATCGATCACCAGTAATAATGTATTGGTTGATAACATGACACTATATATATATAAACCACTACAACCCGATGCACATGACCCATTACCCATGTTTAGTTACCAATTGTCAACAATCATAGATGTGTCGTAACTCGTAACATGACGACACTCTAAGCAACTATAACCCAATGCATATGACCCATATGATGTTAAATACCCATTAATGAATGTGACCAGTGATAACCTAATGCACATGACCCATGACCCATGTGAATTAGCCATTATCACTTGTCATGCATTTTGCACCGGCTTGGTAGGTGTATACCGTTTGTCACAGACACTAAGAAGCAAATATTTGACCTCCCGATCATGTTATCCGGGATCGAGAAAGTTTGAACTCGGCTTGAGCTTGACTCGAAAAGCTCGATTTATCTGTAAAATTGTGTTTTCGAACACATCTTAAAATTGAAATATAATATAACCTAAGAATTGAATTCGGTTCGACTTCAGCTCAAAAACTTTGATACATTCATAAATAAGTATTTACACTTAGTACACTTACATATTAAAAAAAAAAATATTTTGTATTACTTACCAGCTTGAGAACTCAACAATAACTCGAGTCGAACTTATACAAGGTTGAGCTCAACTCATTAAACATTTTGAGCTCATTTGATAGGCTAAGAATTGAAATATAATATAACCTAAGAATTGAATTCGGTTCGACTTCAGCTAAAAAACCTTGATACATTCATAAATAAGTATTTACACTTAGTACACTTACATATTAAAAAAAAAATAATATCACTTACAAGCTCGAGAACTAACAATAACTCGAGCGCAACTTATATAAGGTTTAGCTCAACTCATTAAACATTTCGAGCTCATTTGATAGCGCGCCCATAATTTTAATATAGCGCGCCCATAATTCTAAAAGTCCAAAGTATCAAAAGTTTTAATATAGCGCGCCCATAATTTTCCCCAAAATTTCAATTTCCCGCTCTCAAGATCCCACCCCCTTTTTCACCCAATATCAAAACACTTACACTAGTCATATCTATCTTCTCTCTATTCATATCTTTTCCTTCTCTCTAGAACCGACTCACACCACCGCCACACTTCACCGCCTTTTCTCGCCGTCGTTCCATCAACCATCGCTCCTCCCCGCCATCACCGTCATCAAGATAAGGGAACTGTATGGGAGAGTTTGTTTGCTTCGGTTGTTTGGTTCGAGATAACCACCATCACAGTCAAGCCACCATCACCCTCAACTCACCTAGCCTACTCTGTTCATGGGTATGCTCAAACACATATTTAATTGATATTTTCTTAAATGTGTAATCGAATATAAAATGATTTATATTGATTTTCGTGGATTAAAACTAGCCTAAAACATGTTTTTGATTATAAACTCGTGTGGTGGTAATCGTTGCAGGTAGACTTATTAAAGGGAGACTTGATTGGTTCCCACTCCGGGAGGATGTTGCTGAATAGTTGGAGTTTGCTTATCGCAATCGCGTAAGTGATGTATTAAAATAAGAGATATAACATAACATCTGTTATATAGGAAATTAACTCAAATATGGTTGCTTTTTGTGAAACTGTTTCATTTGTACCAAATGTTAGTGATTTGCTTGCTTGGTAATTTATTTGACATTTATTTGTTCCAGGTTTGGCACTGCAGAACATTTCAACCATCTAGATTATTTGTTGCCCGATTTGATATGCAAGGGTCTGCCCCGGTATGTTGGTTTTTGATGCTAAACTTATATTTGGGACATCTAATTTTGTCGTCTTTTATGTTAGCATTAAGCACGTTACTTGTTTCTTGAAGGGGCTACATGTTATTTTCACGGGTGAGGATGATACATGGGATGCCTGGTGATGACGTGGGATTGCGACCACGCAACAGGTTTTACCTCTCAAGGGATCTTGAGAAGCTTGCAATCCCACCAGGCAGTGTACCTGGTTGTTGTAGTATAGTGTAGTGGTAAGTACGGGGGATTGATCGTTCTCTCACAGGGAATAGTGTTCGTTAGGTTAGAAAAACTACTCTAAATGGTCTAAGGGTGAAGGAAGATAATTTTTGTATTTTTATATTTTTTGAAAGCAAGTAAAATCTTGGGTTTTGGAAGAGTGGGCGGAATTAGTTGCTAGTCAACTAACCCAAAAACTACAATTGCAATTAAAAATAAAATAACTAAACTATTGTGGTTGTGAAAACTTATATGGAGACAAATGTGTTTACTTAGATTTCCTTACTCCCTAACTATCTTTTACCGGTTAATTGGTGTATGTATTACTTGCGTGGATGACGGGTGTATTCCTTAACAATTCATGGGGTGGCGTACATATCTCCCCAATTCTATGAGCTCTTATCTCCCCTTACAACGATGCGTAAAGCACCCAATCATAGGGATTGCAAATAGTGGCTCATGCGTTAAATACTACCTTAATAACCTAGTACGCATTAGTTACATGTTTCTTAAGACGTTCAAGCATGTTACCATATAGGAGTTTAGCCAGTTTTCTTAAGCCTAACATTGATGAAACATTCATCCAAGATAAGTAACAACACACCAATCAACCAATAATTAATAGTTAGGTTTCATTAGATCTAAGCAAACACAAGAAAAATCTAGCCTAGCATGTTATTTAAAAGACAAGCATAAGATATAATTAACCAACACATAGACATATTGATTAATTTAAGTGAGGACTTATCTTTAATTGAACATGAAGGATTCAAGGGTGAAAAAACCCTTGAAAATACAGCCAAATTCGTCTTTAGGGTTTTTCCCAAACTTGTACCAAAAGTTCCACACCAATGAATGAAAAATAGAAAAGTATATATAGATTTTACACTCTGACGGCGTCAGGTTATGGGTTCTGGCGCCGTCAGCTCGCCGTCATTAGGGTTCTCGGATGGCCTAGATCTACTTCTGACGCCGTCACTTGTAAATGTGCTCTGGGCCGTCACTCTTTAGCATTACACCTGACGGCCTACTTTCTCTAACACCTGACGCCGTCAGGTGTAAACATCTTGTTTTCTTCATAGGGCGTCTAGTGTAATCTGATTTTACTCCTTTGTCAATGTTGGCTGACGGCGTCACCTTGTGACTCTGACGCCGTCAGGAAGGTTTTCCAGCTTCTTTTGAGACTTTGTCGTTTTCTTCACTTTTATGCTCCAAAAACGTCCAAATTAGCATGTTTTCCAGAATTCTTCTCAAAAGTACCTAAAATGACAAAAGGAACGATTTAGGGCAATATTTGATCACATTTACTCGAATTAGGGCTTAAATGACCCCTTAAAACGGGTACACTTTTCGTCTCATCAAATACCCTTACACTTGAGATTTGCTTGTCCTCAAGCAAATAAGCTTTTATTCCAATCAAAATATGAGTTAGGGGTCATTTAACACAAATATAAAAGTAATTACAACAAATAGTCATTCGACCCTAATCATAATAAGCACGGAAATCATACACTAGCACCTCACAAATAGTGTTTGGATACTCTCATCTCTCAAGTGTCATAGAATTATATCTCATAAATGAAAACGGAAAATATCTCTCACTACCTGTCATAGCAAATAGATTACCATAGGCTTGGGAGAGGATCAATTACTCCTCCACTAGGCGTAAGCACCTAAGATAAACTATCAAAGAGGGCTTTCAAAAGGGTTGTAATGTAAGGTGTAGGGATATGATAAACACGGTTTGGTTGGAATAAAGGGTATTTTAATGGTGGCGAGTTAATTATCATGATCAAATACATGCACTATACAATGTTGCTAAGCCAAGAATCGACTCAATCTTAAGCTAAAAACAAAATAACAAAAATTTAAACAAATATAAAAGAAACGGGATGGTAATCCGTATGTTTTTCTACTTTTCTTTTTCTAATTTTTTTGTATTTTTTTCTTGATTTTTCGATTTTTTTTGTGTGCATACATTCTTACCCTACCATCCAAAATCATACATCATAGGGGCCCCGGTTCTCCCCTTACACTTGAACTTTTACATAACTTTACAATTACTATTCTACTGACTCGAATTAAGATAATTGAAAAACTTGGAGTACTTTTAAAATATTTAGCACATATGGGGGTAATAATGTTGTTCTTCCCCATTACTCCATTACACTAGTACTTTACCCATGAGTCCCAATCGTCCCAAAAAAATATGTACAAGGATATGACTCGACTTAGCAACCATGTAATCGATTAGATAATTAACAAAGGGTTTAACACAAATGTTGTCACAATAATGCACTAAAGGTGAGTGCATACAAGGTAGGTTAAGGCGATTTGGGTGTACATTTAAGTGGGGTGTAATAAATTCTCACTTTGAGTAAGATGCTTAAAGGTCAAAACGAAAAGATAGGCTCGGAGGGGTGTACTAGGGGTATCGTGTACCAAAAATGGGTACAACGCAAAGGGTTTGGGAGAATTACTTGACTTTATTAGTCAAGTACATTGGCTACGTTGGTCAAGTAAATATAACAAAAATACTGGTGTAAAACAAGGGGTTAATTCTAATGCCTCTTATCATGTAGTAGATCTAACTACACGAATGTAGTCTCACTTGTGGATTTGAGATGGTCCTAACACAAGTTCTAGAATCTAAGTGCTACCGGTACTCATATCATAGCATCAAAGATGGATGCTTTTCCTACCAATTCTAGGGGTGAACCTCACATATTTGGGGTGGAAAATTTTTTTGTGGTACGGTTTTGTGCTAGTCATATAATTTCCTATCCATGAGACGCTCATTAAGACCTAAGTCTCACTTCTAAATGTTGTAAAAAATTTTAAATTGGCGCTAAAATTACCCTAACAAATATTTCTCTCGGTCTTATTACAAATTTACTATCAAACAAACAAAAATCAAGCGCAATTGTATTCTCTAAGGTGCCTTCATTTTCCCCCCTTACACTTAAACCGAACATTGTCCCCAATATTCAAATAGAAGATGTAAAAGTAAATAAAATGAAAGAATGAAATTAAATACTCCCCTGATTCGTTTGATGTGGATAGTGAGGTAACATGGTTAGATCTTCTTCCAAGAAAGATGAACGCTCAAAGCTTCCCTTCCAAAATGTAAATCATCCTCTTGTCCAAAATAACCTGTTAACCTGAAAAAAGATAAAGGCCAACCTCGCATAAAATCGGCGGTATAATCTATAATAGGATATAATGCTTGTGGAATGAATATTTTTTTTTTATTTTTATTTTTTGCAGAATTCCTGGAGATTATAAGTTAGAGAATTAACAAAACTTTTTATGTTTCCGGAAGAAAAACAAAACTTTCAAAAATTGCAGAAAATTATTGCCTGACGCCGTCAGGTTGTAATGCCTGACGCCGTCAGAAATGATCTGACAGAATTCTCATGTTAAGTTTCCAAAAAAATTCTGGAAAAACTAGAGCTTACTTCCTGGAATTCCTGTAAAAATTCATTATGACTCGATACAAGCATTTGACTCAAACAAATACTAATATGTATGTTAATTTACATTGTTATGATTCATGTTCATTCGTTCTTATAAACCGATTTAGATTTCCCTTACACTTAGCTTTTGCAAAATACCTTTATATGTAGTTAAGACAAAGTTAAAAACAAAATAAAGCATTTTCACAAGTTAGAAACATGAATCAATAACAATAAAAATAAAACATACATACGGAAACAAATAAATTCAAATAAACAAACACACAAAACAAATAAAGCTTGGGTTGCCTCCCAAGAAGCGCTTGTTTTTGTTCGAGTCACGAGCCTGAATCTACCCTTATTTAACGGAAATAAGGGAGGTTTTCCCTACACTTAGGATTAAGTGCGGGTGATAGTAGCGATACACACCATCTCGGTGGAAGTATGCCTCGTGAGGAAAGAGTGGTGGATGAATTATATGCTCAAAGGGTTGTGTTTCATTCATCATAACCTTACCTAGTTCACTTTGGTCAATGGGTAAGTTAAAGTTTTCTCTTAAAAAGGGATCATCTTCTATCAACTTTGAGAGACTCATAGTTGGGAATCCATCTTGACCTAATAAACCCGGTTTAAACCCATAATGTTTCTTGTGATCAATCATGAATAGGTGATATAATATGTAAGGTCATGGTTCACTCCTATATTGGCTTCCACTCCACATGGCCTAGAGTCTACTACCTTAATCTTAACATTACCCGGACTATTTGGTTTGATGGGTGGATCGGGGCCTTTTTCAATTCCTAAATTCACATCTAAAGATGGAAGATTAGGTAACGGTTTTGGTTGAGGCTCCGGTTCATCAAAACTAGGAAATTCCCTAGAACTAAGAGTAAGGTTGTGATCACTATAAGCATTCAAACCTATATCCTCTAGTTGTGTTTGGTTCAAAGGTTCTACCTCTATCGGGATTCCTAAAGTCTCAACTACTTCTTCCGGGTAAGTCACGGGCGGTGTGTGTGCCTCAGATGATGGCAGGACTTGTGAGGTACTTAGCGGGCTTATGTTACTAGCCTCATCATTCCTTGTGTCAAGATAACCTATATCCTCATCATGGGTTTTAGTAGAGTTTAACCCTAAAATTTTCCCAAGTATCTCAAGTGCTTCCTTAGGCATCTCAACTTCTATGTACGAATCATAAGGATCATCCTCAATATTCTGACTGCTATATTCAAATTGCCCAAAAGATTCATCATGTGTTTCTTGAGATTCATCGTCATCGGTCATAAAACCTAGGTCTTTTTGATCAATGTGATCATGTTCGGCTAAATCCTCCATCACATCAATGTCACCTATGTGTTCATCTTGTATTATGGTAGGGCCTAACCATGACATGCACTTAGGTGGCTCAACTCTAACCATCTTAGAATCTTGGTTTGATTCTAAGTTCATGTTCTTAGAAACTAGGTCATCTTGCTCATACAAATCCATCAATTCGTCGTACTTATCAGCCATGGTTAGGGAGCTTTCCTCAAAATTTATCCAACGGGTCTCACTCAAAGGAATTGATCCTGATAATGATCGTCTAATACAAATCACACATGCACAGAATTCATCAAACCCATCTAACTTTACCCCCAACTCTTCACGGATGTCACTAAGAGTTCGCAAAAATTCATGGTAAGAAGCAAATCTATTGGTGAAATATAATTGATCCTCTATTGGCAATGATCTAAATGGAATTTCATCCGCCATAGTGACAAACGAAAAGGGTTTTACAAACGAAGGGCACAAAGAAAAAGATAGACTAAAGAAAACCTAGAAAAATAAAATAAAAATCGCACTAGAAAGGAATCTAGTGAGTAGACCTAATAAAATAAAAATTCTACCTAAACAATAACTATTCCCTGGCAGCGGCGCCAAAAACTTGATGACGTGGGATTGCGACCACGCAACAGGTTTTACCTCTCAAGGGATCTTGAGAAGCTTGCAATCCCACCAGGCAGTGTACCTGGTCGGTGTAGTATAGTGTAGTTGTAAGTACGGGGGATTGATCGTTCTCTCACAGGGAATAGTGTTCGTTAGGTTAGAAAAACTACTCTAAAAGGTCTAAGGGTGAAGGAAGATTATTCTTGTATTTATATATTTTTTTGAAAGCAAGTAAAATCTCGGGTTTTGGAGGAGTGGGCGGAATTAGTTGCTAGTCAACTAACCCAAAAACTACAATTGCAATTAAAAATAAAATAACTAAACTATTGTGGTTGTGAAAACTTATATGGAGACAAATGTGTTTACTTAGATTTCCTTACTCCCTAACTATCTTTTACCGGTTAATTGGTGTATGTATTACTTGCGTGGATGACGGGTGTATTCCTTAACAATTCATGGGGTGGCGTACATATCTCCCCAATTCTATGAGCTCTTATCTCCTCCTACAACGATGCGTAAAGCACCCAATCATAGGGATTGTAAACAGTGGCTCATGCGTTAAATACTACCTTAATAACCTAGTACGCATTAGTTACATGTTTCTTAAGACGTTCAAGCATGTTACCATATAGGAGTTTAGCCAGTTTTCTTAAGCCTAACATTGATGAAACATTCATCCAAGACAAGTAATAACACACCAATCAACCAATAATTAATAGTTAGGTTTCATTAGATCTAAGCAAACACAAGAAAAATCTAGCCTAGCATGTTAATTGAAAGACAAGCATAAGATATAATTAACCAACACATAGACATATTGATTAATTTAAGTGAGGACTTATCTTTAATTGAACATGAAGGATTCAAGGGTGAAAAACCCTTGAAAATACAGCCAAATTCGTCTTTAGGGTTTTTCCCAAACTTGTACCAAAAGTTCCACACTAATGAATGAAAAATAGAAAAGTATATATAGATTTTACACTCTGACGGCGTCAGGTTATAGGTTCTGACGCCGTCAGCTTGCCGTCATTAGGGTTCTCGGATGGCCTAGATCTACTTCTGACGCCGTCACTTGTAAATGTGCTCTGGGCCGTCACTCTTTAGCATTACACCTGACGGCCTACTTTCTCTAACACCTAATGATACGTAAAAGTCTAGCAAGCAAGCTTGTAAACCACGGATCGTTGTCCCAACGAGGGTTGAATATGGATCTCGTCACTCAAGGTCGTGAGCTATGTGTGATGAATTGTTTTAAAAGAAGGTTTTGGTTGATTATCCTACAACGACAAATTAAAGTGCAATTTAAAACAAAGGAAAGCGGTAAAACGACATGAAATAAGTAGACAAGTAAAATTGCATGTAATAAAGTGACTAAAGAAAGCGGTAACTAAAAGCGATAAGTAATGAAAGCGGTAAATGAATTTTAAAAGACAATGTGTTTGCAAAGCGACGCGAATAAGTTTATTAAGCTTGAGGTAAAAGTTTGTGACGAGTTATTTTCCTTTCTCGAGATTAGTTTTTGATTAATCTTTTGAAAGGATAACAACTCTAAACGTGTGAATTAATCGTCCAAAGGTTTTCGTCCTTTGAGTAATCAAATCACACGTCTAAATAATCTTTCGATTATTTAACACAAACGTTTAACGCTCTCACTTAACTCACAAACTCGAACCACTAAGCAAAACACGATTTAAACTACTCGAGACTTTTCATATTAAAAACGTAAAGCGATAAATAATTGAAAAGACTTGTAAAACATATAACGTAATAAAAGTTTAAAACTAAAAATGAAAGACACAAGACTTAAATAATAAAACGTAACTAAAAAGATTTTAAGAAAATTCGACAGCATAACGTTTAGATTTAAGAAAAAGAAAACCTCACTCGATAAACGATGAGGGACATAATAGCCTAGCTCGGCTTGGAAAAGAAACGACACTAGAAAATACTCGCAAGAAAAGAACAGCCATACTCGCTACAAAATTAAATCCATACTCGCTATTTAGGTCATCTCATACTCGCTAACTTCATTACATACTCGCTATCATTTCTTCCCTACTCGCTAACTTCTATTGCCCATACTCGCTAGAAAACTTAAACCATACTCGCTAAGCTAAGATGGAACACGAAACTCGCTACCCTATTTGTGAAACTCGCTAGACAGAATCCCATACTCGCTACCTATGTCACCATACTCGCTAGGTATTTTTGATACTCGCTAGAACATGGTCCAAACTCGCTAAACCCTAAACTAAGAAAACCAAACTCGCTATACCCTAAATCCATACTCGCTAAAACCTAAATCTAGGGCTCGTAACTTTCAAAAATCATTTTTACGTAAAATAAAGATTAAAACTAAATGAAAACTTTTGTAAAACTTACTCAAAAGCTAGATTAAGATTAACAATAAGCTTATATAAGCTCACGACACCAAAAATAAGCTCTAAACATATTAAAACATATGATTTTAAGAAAGCATGCAAAGGTGGTGAAAAGTCTATAAAAGCCTTAAAGAAAGATTAAGAACATGTAAATAAGCTTAAAAGATTAAAGACTTGTAAAAGAAAGCTTGTAAAGGACTCAAATAAGCTAGAAAATAAGACGTGAAATAAGCTTGCATTAATAAAAGTTACACTAAGACATGAAAATAAGCTAAACTAAACCTACCTTACACCTACTCCTAATCCTATCTAATGCTTACAAATGAAGCTACCAAATGATATTTATCAAGCTAGGGGGTTTACAAGTTTGCTTTCGTGTACGCTTTGCCCCCTAGACTTTTACAAGTCATGAAAATAATACATAAACTACATTACAAGGTTACTAAACATCTTAAATACTAAATGTAAACTCTTGTAACTTCGAGGCTTTGTGTTGACGTTTATTTCAAGTCTTCAAAGATGTAGAAACGTTCACTTGCTCAATTTTGGAAAGCTTCTTCTCATGAATATCTTTCTGGTTTGATTAAGCGTATCGTTCATCTTCTTGAGCTTTTTAAGAAATAAACTCGTCATCACGGGCTTTCCTTGAGTAAATTTCATCTTTGACTCGGCTTTGTGACACTTTTCCACATCTCGTGCTCGTTTTAGGTTGATTTTCATGCAATTTATGCAATATCCTTTCCTGCACGATCACAAACACAAAAACACGATATCTTTGGCGTTTCACGTTAGTTTTTGGTCTTTTCTACACTTAAACTAAGGTCAAAAGTATGTGTAAAATAGCACATATCACCTGACGCCGTCAGGTGTAAACATCTTGTTTTCTTCATAGGGCGTCTAGTGTAATCTGATTTTACTCCTTTGTCAATGTTGGCTGACGGCGTCACCTTGTGACTCTGACGCCGTCAGGAAGGTTTTCCAGCTTCTTTTGAGACTTTGTCGTTTTCTTCACTTTTATGCTCCAAAAACATCCAAATTAGCATGTTTTCCAGAATTCTTCTCAAAAGTACCTAAAATGACAAAAGGAACGATTCAGGGCAATATTTGATCACATTATTCGAATTAGGGCTTAAATGACCCCTTAAAACGGGTACACTTTTCGTCTCATCACCTGGCTAAAAATTCCCTCATCTGGATTTTCTGGCACAGTTCATTTTCGAGGGACTTGAATTAAATTGATGCGTGGGTATGCTCCATCTCAGTTACCAAAGCCAACCCATGTATATTTTTACCGTTTCATGGTTGGCAGATCTTATATTATGTAGCGTTATTAGTGCCTTGGTTTCTTACAGTTCATAACATCTGTTTATAGGATGAGTTACGTCATCAGATAGAGGAAGAAATGGACGATTATTATTCACAGGTAAAACTAATGGCGTTTTTCTCAGGCTCTATGTTTATAATACTTTCAAGCTCAATTTATGGTTATAACTCAGTCTAAGTGGGAATTCTTCTAAGAAAGCCCCTTATTCAAGTCAGCATTCTGGGGTCCTAACTTGTTTAATGGAACAGGTAGCTAACCATCCTGCTGCCAGCTGGGATGACGGCAATGCATTTGAATCTTCTGAAGCAGAAAAAGAATTCCAAAATAAGGTATACCAAGTTGGATTACTAACCTTTTGTACCATTGTAGGTTTTAGGTGCTATTCTGGACTGGTGCATGTTTTTTTGCATTTCGTAATAGTGTAACTTCTAACCATATCATTGTGACTGTTTGCGATCCCCGTTAAATTCATATAGATTAATAACACTAAACTGTCTGCTCGTTTTGTTCTACAACTGCTGCAAAATGGGTATTTGAATGCAGATGACACATCAGACCGCTTTTTCCGTCGGCTCTTGGTAAATTTTTTCTAATCTCTAAAATGGGTATTGTATATTTGTATGTGCTTCGAACTTTTGTCTTTTCTATTTAAAACAGAGACGGAGAATATCCAGATGATGAGATTAGTACTGATGTTAGTAATGCTGTTAGTACTGCTAGCACAAAGTTAAGACTGCTCGAAGTTAATGTTGCTAGTGTATTAGTTACAACTGTTAGTTATAAGCTAGTATTGTTGTTTCATATATTTAATTAGTATTGCTTGTATGATATGTATTAGTTGTTTATGAAAAAGATTATAGATACTTAGGAAAGTATTGTAAGCCGACTAGGCCTCCTTGGTGTATAAAAGGAGGTCCTAGGGTATAGAGTTATATACGAATTTTATATTTACAATTTTATTGTATTGGAATTTGTTTTGAAATATATTTGAATTTGTTTTGATATATATTTATTTCTTAAGTGTGACCAAAAGATGTATATATTCACACTTATTAACAGTTTCGGTCACTATTTGCTTTATTCGTTGTGTGACTAAATATTACAAAAGGCCACACAAACATAAAATTCATGTGGCCATTGGATGATCAATAGTCACACAAAATACAAATGTCTTCACTTTAAACAACAAACGGTCACACTTATTAACGCTTTTGGCCACTGTTTGCTTAATTGTATGTGACTAAATACCAAAAACAAACATGGTTTGTATGACTAAATATTACAAAAGGCCACACAACATAAAATTAATGTGGCCATTGGATGATCAATAGTCACACAAAATACACATTTCTTCACTTTAAACAGCATATGGTCACACTTATTAACACTTTTGGCCACTGTTTGATTAATGGTATGTGACTAAATACCCAAAACAAACATGCTTTGTGTGACTAAATATTACAAAAGGCCACACAAACATAAAATTCATGTGGCCATTGGATGATCAATAGTCACACAAAATACACATTTCTTCACTTTAAACAGCATATGGTCACACTTATTAACACTTTTGGCCACTGTTTGATTAATGGTATGTGACTAAATACCCAAAACAAACATGCTTTGTGTGACTAAATATTACAAAAGGCCACACAAACATAAAATTCATGTGGCCATTGGATGATCAATAGTCACACAAAATACACATTTCTTCACTTTAAACAGCATATGGTCACACTTATTAACACTTTTGGCCACTGTTTGATTAATGGTATGTGACTAAATACCCAAAACAAACATGCTTTGTGTGACTAAATATTACAAAAGGCCACACAAACATAAAATTCACGTGGCCATTGGATGAGCAATAGTCACACAAAATACACATTTCTTCACTTTAAACAGCATATGGTCACACTTATTAACACTTTTGGCCACTGTTTCCTTAATTGTATGTGACTAACTCCAAAAAAACAACACCCGTTGTGTGACTAAATCATCACAAACGTCACATTTATTAAATATTCATGTGGCCACAGGACGGGAAATAGTCACACAAAATACACATTTAATGGAATAAATCATCTCAAATGTCACATATATTATATATTTGTATGGCCAAAGGACGAACAATAGTTACTCTCATAAAACATTCGTGTGACTATAAAGTGTTTACGGTCACTGATTATGACTAATCCAACAAAACTTGTGCCTAATTTGTCACACATATTCGGGGTTTTAGTCACTCTTTTTAGATGGAAAAGGCCACGAACTCAACAATGTGACCATATGCCACCTACGGTGGCAGGACCTTTGGTGACACACAACGAAAAAAACGTATGTGACTATATGCATATCGTCACACATTTTTGGCGTGACCGATACAACTTTTTGTACCAGTGTTAACTTATAACGTGACGGCCTTGGTGAAATAACACGTGACGCCGTCACGTGTAAATGCTTCAAAATCTTTCTGGCCCGTCAAGTGTAAAATTATCCACCTCTTTGTCAAAGCGTGATGCCATCACCTCGTAAAGAGTGACACCGTCAGGTACTTTTTCCAGCATAATTTGAGACTTTGTCGTTTTCTTCACTTTTATGCTCCAAAAACGCCCAAAATACCTTCTTTTCCAGATTTCTTCTCCAAAGTGCCTAAAATAACAAAAGGAACGATTTAAGGCAATATTTGATCAAATAATTATGGATTAGGGCTTAAATGACCCCCTAAAAGCGTAACACTTTTCGCCTCATCAGGTATCTATGAAAAGTTTCAATTTTTAAGTTGATAAGCTTACTGTTCTGGTGCGTAATCCAAATATCAGGATACCAGCTTGTAGAGGATAGGAAACCGTAGATTCAGAGAGATAGTGGAATACGGGATTGAAGGTTCTTGCATATGTGAAATTGGGTGTATTGCTTTTATTCGCTTAGTGAGAATGTTTTTGGTTCACAGTAGCTGCATTTTAACATAAATATTAACTATAGTTTTTACCTTTTTTTACATTTCTGGAAGCATTCGTGAGAGAAGAAAAGTTGTATACATCCAGAATAGAGGCGCTAGAAAATGCTTGCAGCCGACCTGAACCTCAAGCTAAATTGGAAGCAAATCGAAAGAGAGTCCTTCAGTGGGGAGCACCAACGTAGATATTATTGGAGGTATTGAAAGATTTATTTGTCATAATATTATAGATAAATTGTTAGATTTACGTTGCTTTGTGTGTCGCCTCCCTAATACGTCAATTAAGTGAAACCAAGTTGTTAGTGCAAATATTACGATATTTAATCTATACAGTCTCGTTTGTTTTGATTGATGACAAACGTATAACTTGATACATAACGTAAAATGTACAAGTTACTTGAAATCATACTTTGTCTCAACAAACATTCAACACCTCTCAACGTCTTGAGTCATCGTATGCTACAACACAGGTTCGTACATGTTTGTTATATAGCATTATGATCAAACCCCTTGACCAACCATTTAGAATGACTAAAATACTTTTAGGGTCTTTAAGTATTTTAGGTGTCAAAGTGCACTTTAGGTGTCAAATAGAATAAGTGCCACTTTAGGTGTTAAAGTG
>LBNU01005658.1:7448-36616 GCA_014162995.1 Artemisia annua | reverse complement strand
AGAGAAGATAGTATGGTTCTTAATCCAGCGAGTTGCTGTTGGTAGCTGAGTTTGTTTACCTTGGCTACGAGTTATCATTTTGAGTCTACGAGTTTGGGGCCACGGTTTTTCAGCGAGTTGGGTTCTTTTTATATAGAGTTCTTGATTTTTATTGTCTTAGCGAGTATGGTCCTTTTAATTTAGCGAGTATGGTCCTAGGTAGCTGAGTGAGTCTAGCGAGTAGGTGTAGAAGCGAGTTGGTCTATATCCTAGCGAGTTGATTAAGAAACGTATTAGCGAGTATTCACATTTTTTACCTAGCGAGTTTGGTTTTCTAAAAAAGATAGCGAGTTTGTTTTTTATTGGTTAGCGACTTTTGAGTTTTATTCATTTGAGTTTCTGAGTCTTATCTCTTTTGTGTCGTGTCTTGTTAACTCCTAAGGTCGAGCTAGGCTTATTTACACTCCATCGTTTATCGAGTGGAGTTTTCTTTAATTCATTTCTTACCGTTACTCTGTCGAATTTTCGTTAAACCTTTTTAACTTAGTTTATTTTTCTAGTTTTATTTTCATTTAAACATTTACTTTACTTTTCTTTAATTAATTAAATCTAAAATCTCAAAAACATTTTCTTTCTTTCTTTCTTATTTAATTTTCTTTACGTTTTATTCAACTTATGTTTCCTTTAATCGTTCAACTTATTTCTTCTTTTCTCGTTCTTTATTTCATTCAAAGTTTTAAACAACCTTTAGTAGTATAACTAAAACCAAATCACGTCTTTTAAACCAATTCACCTCACATAACTCACGACTCGAGTGACTAGATCCATTTCAACCCTCGTTGGGACTACGACCCGTGGTTTACAAGCTTCACCGCTTAGTTTGCCTCGATCATGTATGCAATGGACCCACCAAAATTAGATAAACCCATGTTTTACTAGAGATTGGAAAAAGTACTTGTCAGTGCGAGTACACCCCACAAATTTTCTTTACAAAAGTTACCAAACATTTAATTTCAAAGTAAAAGTTACATCCAAGCTTCAAAAGTCATCGAACAAATAGCCCCCCAATCTATCAAATCAATTTAGTTTTGTCATAACGCTTTAAATTACACAGTTTTAAATAATACATTTAATATCATAACACAATTAGTCTTTAACATAATTTAACAAGATTGAGTAGTAAATAGTGCATGGTTTCTTTCTTTCTTACAAAAGAAGATTTCAAGCGTACACACATAAGCGACCTTAAAAATTCAAAATATAAAATGTGCACAAGTACTTTACAAAAGAAACGCATATAACATCAAAGCATCTCAATCAATTTACAAAACCATACAATATTTTAATGCAAATTTCGGTAGCCAAAGCGATAAATTTCACCAAGGACAAATAGAAAATAATATTGTGCCTTGCTTATTTATCTATTGTTAAACATAAATGTATGGTGTATGTAATCATATATACGTTATAGCAACTCAACTGCGAAAAACCAAACATTAATAATAGTAGTAGAAAAAAAAAAAAAAAAAAAAAAAAAAAAAAAAAAAAAAAAAAAAAAAAAAAAAANAATATTTTAATGCAAATTTCGGTAGCCAAAGCGATAAATTTCACCAAGGACAAATAGAAAATAATATTGTGCCTTGCTTATTTATCTATTGTTAAACATAAATGTATGGTGTATGTAATCATATATACGTTATAGCAACTCAACTGCGAAAAACCAAACATTATAATAGTAGTAGGAAAAAAAAAAAAAAAAAAAAAAAAAAAAAAAAAAAAAACATCATACAATTAATTAATATAGAAATCCAGTTTCATCAAACTAGATATACAGATATTTGAGACAAATTTTTTTACATCACAGGGACTATCTCCACCATTCACCGTCTCCTTCCATCTTATTTGATCTAATGGATGAGATTATCCCAACCAATTTAAATACCCATCTTTCATCCTCTTTTTTCAAATATTATATCTTTCAAACCGTGTACGTTAAGCGAAAAAAAATAACCGTTACGACGAGCATTTAATTATTTTCTAATTAATGCACTTGTTGATATCTTTCGCAAAAAAAAAATCGTTTTTTTCCACGTTTTCGTGCCAGAAAAATCACATATCGATATCATCATATAATGATATTACATCGATGTATATCATATATGAGTATTATATATATATAATATATCATATGCTATTTTCGCACGAAAAAAAACGTTGAAATACCAAAGAAATAATTTTTTTGTCGAAAGTATATCACAATGCATATCTATAGAAAGATAATTAAATGCTCATCGCGATGGTATAATTATTTTCGCTTAACGATTAACGGTTTAAGAGATAATTAAATTATAAAAAATGGGTGAAATATTAAATGCTTTTAATCTCAACCATTGATTTCTTTTTAGATGGATAGTGGGGATGAGTCCCTTGGTATGTGAGGAATGTTTGGTTTTTTAAATAACTCAACTCTCAAACTTAAGGAACATGGGTGATATAGATTATGATATATTTATGTGTAGTTTTATTCGTTTGCAATGAGTCATCAAGTAATTGGAAAAAGAGCAGTACTTTTACAAAGGGAGGTGATTGGGACACTCAACTGTACAAATAACTAAAGCATATTATAAGTTTTGTACAAGTATGTAATGCATACAGTGAAGTGTCTCAATCAAAAGTGTGAATGTGCAAATCATTTTCCTTTTACAAACTACACAATTTATACACGAAGATTATGATGATAACTTTTATATTTTGCAACATAATATATTCATGCATTGATAAATTTCTTTAATAGAAAACAATATGATATTATCTTTATACATGTAACCATTAATGAAAATACGTAATCATTGCATATATCTATTCCGTAGACATACCAAATCAAGATAAACTATTTTCATTCAAATTAATAATATACGAATTATTATTGAATAAAAACCTTTGGATCTAGATACCACATGTAAGCAATTATATGTGTAGACATTAACATCAAATATTCATGATGAACACATTCAACTATTATGCCACAAGGATGGTAGAATACGATAATAACCAGATAAATAAGATGAAAGAGTGCAACATACCGGAAGCCATAACGGTTGTTGATATGATATAGAGAAAACCTTAAGCATAAACTAGTTTCTCTCCTTCGACTCAAGTTGAGTGTAAAGAGCTTGATGGATAGCTAAACCTTTTTAGGATAAGAAAATGACTAGTTTATATAGGGCTTTTAGGTTATCATGTCCATCAATGCTTCTATAACGGTCAAAATATAATAAACCATTAATATTTAATAGTATTCATCACAATATTGAATTTGATTAATCACACGTTAAAGTATTTGTAACCAACAAATAATTATGACATGTTAAAAACCATGACATAATCATGTCACATTTCTTGCATTTCGAACCAAGCGGGTCCACGCTTGTATTAGCAACAAAACTATACTACATACTACAGAAAATTCAGCAACTTGCACCTCGCTTGATTTCTTTTTCTTTTTATCCTTGCAAAAGTTGCATTAATCATAGATCTGAAGTTTGAATTGAGGTTTCAATTTGTGAAAAAAGATATAGGGGCAAAAATCCCGCTCAATATTTTGGGGAATAAGACAGGTTGTAATTTGTATTAATAAAACCGTCCGCAATAAGCCTAAAAAAAGTCTGGTTATAAATTGGAAACTCGGTCTCTATAGTATAGTTTAATCGTTGTTGTTTAAACAGGGCGTCCGTTTTAGTAAACGGGTCTCCCACGGATGAGTTTATTGTTCAGCGTGGTTTACGCCAAGGGGACCCGTTATCGCCTTTCCTCTTCATTCTCGCTATGGAAGGCTTACATATCGCATTTAAAAGGGCTAGAGAGTTGAATGCTTTCACAGGTTTTATGCTGATGATGCGGTGTTCTTTTGCGATTGGTCTTTAGAGAATGTCAGGCGTATTTTGCGGATTTTAAGATGTTTTTTTCTTGCATCAGGGCTAAAGATCAATTTACTTAAATGTAAATTGATAGGTGTTGGAGTCTCTTTCACACAAGTGGAACAACTAGCAGAAGTAATTGGTTGTGCAGCTAGTAAGTTTCCTTTCATCTATTTGGGTCTTCCGGTGGGTCAAGTTATGAGCAGGATTCAAGCCTGGAAACCTATTATAGATAAATTCAATTCGAAACTTACACGTTGGAAGGCAAAGACCTTATCGATAGGGGGAAGACTTACCCTCATTAAATCTGTTTTGGGGAGCATAGGGTCTTATTTTATGTCTTTGTTTCCCGCCCCTGCTACTGTCCTTAGAGATCTTGAAGGGGTTAGGGCCCGTTTTTTCTGGGGGGCTGATTTAGGAGAGAAGAAACTCCATTGGGTTAGTTGGTCGAGGGTTATGGCAAGTCGGCTTGAGGGAGGTTTGGGAGTCGGCAGTCTTTTTTCCCTTAATAGAGCTATGCTATTTAAATGGTTTTAGAGATTCTTCCACAATCCAAACGCCTTGTGGGTCTCTGTTATTCGTGCTTTACACGGACACTCTGGTAGATTGCGAGATCTATCCGCGGTTGGAGCTCATTTTGGGCCTTGGAAGGGGATTATTTCAGCTTTTAGACATCTGAAAGACCGTGGTGATGGTTTGAAAATTTTTTGTCAGATTCGAGTTGGCAATGGACAGCTCACAGACTTTTGGAGGGACACGTGGCTTGGATCTACGCCTCTTTTCACTCAATTTCCCAGAATTTTTGCCCTTGACGATTCGCACGCTACTTCGGTGGCAGATAGGTTGCGTATCGGTTGGGTTGCCTCTTCTCTTCGAAGGGAGCCGAGAGGTGGTGTAGAGACCGAGCAATGGGAGGCTATTTCTGCCTTGATTCAGGCCTTCGTTATTTCCCCTCAGCAGGACAGGTTACGGCGGACTTTAGATTCTTTAGATGAGTTTTCTGTCTCATCCGCGAGATATTTCTTGGACGGTCGCTCGTTGTTTAGTGGAGGTAGTTCAACTTGTTGGAATAATTTTGTTCCAATTAAGTTGAACATTTTGCTTTGGAGAGTTGCTTTGGCACGTATTCCTACTAGAGATAATTTAGTGTCACGCGCAATTGTTTTAGATTCTAATCTATGTCCGGTGTGTTCTTCTTGTTTGGAGACAACAGAACATGTTTTTGCTGATTGCGTTGAGCTTCGCGGTATTTGGAGTAGCATTAGTAGGTGGTGGAACATCCCCACTCCTTCATCCGTATCAGTTGTTTCTCTCATTAATTGGGCCGACCACTCTAAGCTTTCCGTTATGCAACGAAAATGCTTTGATCCTGTTATTTGTACGGCGTTTTGGGTTTTGTGGAATTTCCGCAATTCCTTTATTTTTGATTCGGTGAAGCCTCGGAAGTCCAATATTTTTGACGACATAGTTTCTAGATCATTTTTTTGGCTTTGTAATCGGCGGAAAAATTGTAAGATGTTATGGGGGGTTTGGTTACAAAACCTTGCCATTGCTTGTAATATGTAACTTTTTCTAGCTGTTTGCTAGTTTTCTTTATATAATTTTTGCTATTAGAAGGAAAAAAAAGGTCTTGATAGCTCTGGGCGGCCCTTGATCCGTTTTGAGACCGTTTTTGATTGGAAAGGGTCTTGATGGGGTCTCGAAACCCCATCGTGTTGTAGTGGACGGAGCTCAAAATTATCTATAATACTATAAGATTCAGTACCTAAATTTAATGTGGAGTTATGATGATAGAGTTTTTCGAGTTATAAACAAGTTGGAGTCGTTCAGTAGTTGCATAAAGTACAAGATAGCTAGCTCGGAATTCAATGCAGCCTCATAATAACTCTACAATCATGAAAGGAGATGAAGTGCAAGGGTTGCCCGAATTGATCATATGACATTAAGTATAGAATTAAAAGTCGGTTAAATGAAGTGCAAGGGTTGCGAAAGGTTGCAAGAATAATTAATGATTTAACCTAATTCATGCCTATATAAACCGGCCAAAATCACATTTAGTATGTACATTTGAAGATGATTCACACATCTTTTAGATCTTTGATTGTTGGTAGCGGTATGTAAATTCTCTTTTGCAACATTTTGAAGATGATTCACATATCTTTTAGATCTTTGTAATTAACTTTGTCTTCTTTTTTTCTTAATTTAGTTATCATACGCAGGTACCATGAAATCACACAAGATCATGCATGCTCAGATAAATGGAACCAAAGATTGGGATACCAACTATTTTCTTTGTTTCTTACATATTTTAGCTTATTGTTATAGATAAGCATATATATAGATATATGTATTATGTTAATGCATTTTCATATACAAGTAATTTATGTACGTTTTCTATTGATGTAGCTCACATGTGCGAATTGATTTAAGAAAACTAGCAGGGTACCCGCGCGTTGCGGCGGCGGGTACCCTGAAATAAAAATTTACGGCGAACAAATGTTTTTCGATTGTATATTATTTGTAACGATAAAATTTTTAAGAATGATGTGTATTTTTATTTGAAAAGTGTATTTTTGTTTAAATTCATGAATCCTTTTTGTGAGGTCCCTGCCTTCTTTAACCAATGCCCTCAAGGCATTGGTTAGACATTCCTAATTATAAACCATCTTTTGCTTCTTCTTTGACACAACGAACTATTGTAAACTTTATTCTCATGTCAAAAACTATGTAAAAGAAGTATGTTCAATAAAAAAAACAATAACTCCTTTTGTTACTTTGTATATCACTTAACGGAGCTCTTCATTTAGGATTTTAAACACGTCTCAAGTTGATTTTAAACAAGTCTCAAGTTTCAATGGTTATCATCTTGTGATTGCCATATATACCAGTAGACTTTTTTTTGGTTTTTTAACCATTGAATGTTTAAACAACTGCTTTTCTAACTCACATGTGTTACATAGTACATAGTATTTAAAGTTTAACATGGATCATATACAAGTATACAAAGAAATTTAAAATACAAAATCATATAATGGAAAAAGAATCATCACAGTCTTGGTTCTTTTGAGAAGAAACTAAAAAATAAAAAAATAAAAAAAATAATAAATAAATAAATAAATAAATAAATAAATAAAAATAAAAAAAATGACCGAATTTTCATGTAACGATGATAGCCGAATGTGTGTAAATTTAGCAATTTAACGAAACACTATATGAAAATTCTTGAATAATAGTGATCCACTAAAATAACGGAAAGACAAACTATATTGTATTTACTTCCATTACATGCCAACTTTCAACGTTTAAGAAAGGCTCACAAAAAAAAATACAAAATAATTTGATCAAAATATATAGATCATATAATCTGAACCAAAAAAGAAACAATAACTTGACAATGACAATAAAAAGGATAATACCATACGATAGAATCTATTACTCTATTAGTACAAACTTAATTACAAATACAGATCCATGATTCAACCATAAATCATTAAAAACTCGTATATGCACTTTAAACTATGAGGCCCATTTACAAATTTAGATGACCAGCCCATCGTTAAACACAAAACCCAGTTATAACCCTAATATCAGTTCCAAACCCTAAATCCCCTCAGCCTTAAACTCCTGCAGCCACACACACTCACTACTCCCTAAAACGCAGTCAACCAAAACAATTTCGTTCAGATTCATTACCATTTCGCTGAACAAAAGCGAATGCAACAGAAAATAATCCATATAATCAAGAAAGAAACTAAATGCAACATCAAATACTATATCTATCTACTTTGTTAATTCGAATAGCAACCACACGCTATATTTATTCTTTCATCTTCAGCTACTACTCCATGAACACAAACCCGCTTGAATGAAGGACCAAAATCATTTTCGGCTTCAAGAGCTTCCCAAAGGACTCGGGTGGGTTATGTTTGTGTTTTCTTACGACGAAATAAAGGAAGAATGAAACATATCTTCAACAAAATTTCGGCTTCAATTGTTGATGGAGTTTGTTCTTCATTGAACTGTAGAGACTTGTTTGTTCTTCGTTTGTAGTGTGTATTTATATAGTGGATTCAGTTACACATTGTTAATGATGCGGTTACACATTGTTATAATTATAATGTATGCATTGAAAAGTAGTTAAGGTCTAGACGTTTTTTGTTTAAATCACAGTGATAATGATATAGATTAAATGGCTATTAAAAATCAATTTAATGGGTTGTTAATTTCTGTAATGTAACTGCTATTCATGCGTATGTATTTCCTAGCAAAAGACAAATCTTTCTTTAATAAGAAATTTGTTGCATCTGAATTTTTAAGCCTTGCTATTTAGGGAAAGTCCTAAATGCATTATAAGGTAGTAAAGATGTGCACGAGCATGTATGTAAAGCAACATTTAAATGGTTAAATGATACTTTTTAGAGTGATTAGTTTATGTAAGTAGTTGCTTTCGCATGCTCTTTGAGAAATATTAGAATGAATTTATCGTGTGCAATTGAATTATTATTGAAAAGAAGAAGGTCCGCGCATCGCAAAGTGTTTTCTTTTTCTATATGTATAATCATTAGTGAGAAACCAATATTTACGCCCATTAAATGAGTTTGCCATAATAGCAAAATATGACATATTAAAAATATCACATTGAGTAATGAATAGAAAAGAAAAAATACATTATTTTGACTTTAAATCCGTTTGTAAATTATAATATCAAATAAAAAAGTTGAGTTTTAAACATAAGCAAAAGTTCAAACTTTTATCGAAAAATAAAACCGGTAGATTTAATGTGAAGTATATACAACATCGAGATGGAAGTGTAAGGCTTGCCGGAATTTATCACATGATATTTAGTAATTAGTATTGAATTAAAAGTCGGCTATGGATTGAGAAGAAGTTGAAAAGGTTGCAAGAATAATTGATGATTTAACCTAATGCAATATATATAGATATATGTATTATGTTAATGCATTTTCATATACAAGTAATTTATGTGTGTTTTCTATTGATGTAGCTCACATTTTTGCGAATTGATTAAAGAAAATGTGCACGAGCATGTATGTAAAGCAACATTTAAATGGTTAAATGATACTTTTTAGCATGATTAGTTTATGTAAGCATGCAACTTGAATAATGAATATAAAATAAAAAGTACATAATTTTTGCTCAAAGCCATTTGTAAATTAAAAAAATTAAGTTTAAAACATAATAGTGGAGTCCAAAGGTTTTAGGAATTATTAATAGTGTGTTAATTAATATTCATTTAGTTAGCTATTTAGAATTGAGTTTATTGATAAAATTTATTAATATTAGTTAGATTTCAATGTTAATTTTCAATGAAATTAGTTGTACAATAAAATGAGATGAAGCTAAAAAGGTTTGTAACGATTTTTATACAGTTTATGTGGCATTATTATATATACATTATTACACAAACTTTAACTTACAAAATTAATAAAGAAAATATTTAACGCACATTAAACTATGACCAATTAGCTAGACCCCGTGTGCTTCATATTACCATGCAAAAACCATCTAATGGACAAGTATTGTAGGGCTAAGTAACAGACCAAAAGATATAAAGTCACTTTTTTATCATGCAAATAAGTAATAGGCCCAAAGAAACAAAGTCATCCCAACTTAATAACCAAAAGCCCATATATAAAATACAACACCACAAAACCAAAACAACATCAAATACTTTTAAATTTTTATACAAGAAAGTTAAAACATTTCATACAATAGACGAAACAATAATTAAGTATACACTCGCCAATATACAGAAAGAATACACGATTAATAATTTGATTCTTAGCCCGTGCGTAGCACGGGTTCTGCATGTCTCGTTGTTATATAAAAGCAGGATACAAATTTACACAACTTAATAAAACTAACATGTTAGCTACATTACTAAATAATTATCCTTTTTGTTTAAGTTATAAGTAAAACACTTTATTTCATGGATTGGGAAACAATGCGAAAAACATAACAATCTTTTAAATAACAAACCAGTAAGACACATGTCAATTACAACTAGATAAGCCTTACAATATGTTGGAATATGGATATTTGCGGTCTTATTGATCTTCACTCAACTAAATGTCGTATTTGAGTTGAGGCAATCCAAAATTCACTGGTGTCTGTTTATCAGTTGCGAAGCTAGAAAATTTTTAGTGGGAGGTCGGGATCTAAAATTTTTTATTGCTTAATGTATAAAAGAAATTTCACAATTAAAATGGGGGGTCGAAACCGAATATACCGAAATTTTTCTACACGAAAACTATATACCCCCTACATCGCAAAACAAATTTCGGGGGGGTCGGGCGCCCCCCCGGCCCCCATGTAGCTGCGCCATTGCTGTTTATTGATTGCTCAGTTGCTAGTCACATGTGGAATATGATCAAAAAATAGTTGAGGTTAGTTAGCTATCAAGAAGATGTTCACAACTTTCTTTCATGGAGCAATCCGATCAATTTTACCAATACGATAATCGACAAAGATTGGGTTTAATGTTGTGAATCACGGCGCTCATGCATGGATCATATGCAAATAGAAATCGAGTTTGCTTTGACTCTAAGCCGCCTCGAAAAGAGACATTTGAAGAGGAAATTTAAATCCTATCTCACTTACGAAT
Source organism: Artemisia annua (assembly GCA_014162995.1). Lineage (NCBI taxonomy): Eukaryota > Viridiplantae > Streptophyta > Magnoliopsida > Asterales > Asteraceae > Artemisia > Artemisia annua. The sequence continues at coordinate 26,095 of LBNU01005658.1, read as the reverse complement.
TCTTCACACGAATATGCATTTAAATCATCTTTAGTGACTTGTAACAAGACATTGTAATGTATGTTCTATTACTTCTCCAACTTCTTGTTAGCAGGGTCGTCCCGAAGATTTTGGGTGCCCTGGGCGGTAACTAAAAAAAGGCACTCTTATAAAAAAAAATATGCGAGTAAAACAACCATCATCATTGCCAAAATAGCCAAAACAAAATAATGAATAGAATGATTGTCTAACCTGTTCTTATGTTCCAATCAATATCAAATCTCCAAAGTAAAGTANTTTTTTTTTTTTTTTTTTTTTTAGGGATATTTAATGGGCTTTAAATCCAATGTATATAGCAATTGGGTTTTTACAATTTTGGTGCCCCTCATAATAATGGGCCCTTGGCAGTGGCCCATGTTGCCCATGTCCATCTCCGGCCCTGCTTGTTAGTTATAAGTCTTTTAATGAAAATTACCATTTTAGAAAAAAGTTATATCAACTCACCCAAATATACCTTGGTATAAGATGAAAATGATTCTCATGTCCAAAACAGCGCGACTAAAAAACGTGACAAATCCAAAGCTTGCGATGAAGCAAAAGAAAAGATTTAAGTCTTATGACATTAAATAAATGATAAGTGAAACACATATTCATGAGTCGAGCCCCTCTATCACTCGTATTAAATATTGTAATAATATCCGAATAAGTTAACATGAACTTTCACTGTCACACTATCACACGTCTCTAGTTAACTTTGGGTGACGAAGACATAAAATTACGACTTTCCCCGACTTATAGAAACAAAATGGTAATACGTAACTCCCTAGTCCGCAGTGTCCTAAAAGTCAAAGACCCGGATGTTCATTGGATTATTTTGTTGAGGCTATAACATGTCAGTAAAAGAAGCAGGACATATAAAGGCCCGTTTGGTATACGGGTACGAGAAGGTTTATATTCAAAGAAATTTCACGCAAGTTGTTTGGCACCCGTCTTCTTTCTGACACATAGTTATTGAATCAAAGATTCTATTTCATGTTCCACTAGCGTCTTTTGATAAATCCAACCAATTAGATTTTATATTTTTTTCTTTTTCTCAACGACATGTTTACATATTCTTTCATTTTTATTTTTCAATTTTCAAAATAACATATAGTATCTTAATTTACATATAAATTTATATAATTTAAACATTTTTTTAATTTTCCTTCTTTTCATTTTTCTTTCAAACCTATACTAAATCCAAATTCAATTCTAACCCCACACACAAACCAAATGGACCATAAATTACTTTACCAGTCACGACAACGTATTTATCAAGTAGCATAAATAGCAACTCACATTTATTGTGCTACCATTCATAGCGAGTCCAGTAAAAGTATGTTGACGTTATTCTTAAAAGGTTATTAGTAGGCGGTCGTGAATGATTTAACATTACACAAGTTTGAAAGTACAACTATGTTGTCTTGTTCAACAAAAGTGTGAAAGTAAGTTTGCTCTTTTGCGCAATTAACTAGAAACAGACCAGTCAGAAGGGGGCCAAGCATCGAGGAACAGGCCATCATCTATCTGGAGGCCTTAGAGCGTGTGAGAAAAGAAGCCTCACTAAAATCAGCATAACTTGAGCTACGTGACTTCATTTTAGGCTCAAGTTCGTCCATTTACGGAACTTTCGGGCCCCAAAACGCCCTACTTTATGAGTTATTTGCACTTTTAAGCGGCCCGTTTGTCTTTTAAGTCCCATTTTGATTTTGTATGTCTATTTAATAGCTCCTCTGTACTGAATAATCAGTTAAAAAAAATATGAAAAGTCTATTTTTGAAAGTTTGCAAAGAATTATTCTAATAATGGATATTTGATTGAATCAACGATTATTGGAAGAATTTTTCATGATATTCGTGTGAATCAACAAGTTCGATTTGCGTTATCACATTTGTAGTACTACATCAGAAACAAAGAAATAAAAAGATATGTGAAATTAGCATGCTACTGCATACATATTTTTCTTCTGAAATCTTAAAATTTACACTTAAATTAAATTCAAAACTTGATATAGGTGGCTCTACTGACTTCTATGCTCACTCATGCATCAGCAAAATAGATTACACTAACTGTTACCTACACCAATCACCTTTAAAATTATATTTCACTTACGTATAATCTGACTCATTAACAGCCATTTCGCTCTCAGAAGCGCCTGAACTCCCTGCAACTTTTTCCAATTCCATTGCCATAACGCCATCTTTCTGATCCTTATCCACTTTCTCAATCTTTTGCCTCTGCCAGAATTAGTTCATAGAATATTAGTGAAAGCACAATCTGAAAGTTCCATTAGGAAAAATGGTAATTAACCTTTAATTGATCATAGAGGTGTGGTCAAATGGATGGATCAAAACGGGTTGGCAAACCCACAAACACAATTATCAGTGGCAGATCCAGCCTTTTTAAGTGCGTGTGGCACATTTTTTTTTTTTTTTTTTTTGCTTCATGTGAGAATTGCGTTATTATATGATAAACAAGTTAACAAAGTTACTTGGATCACCCTATAAAAGATTATCTATTAGCGTTGTACCGCTTGGAAGCCTTATTCACAAATCACAATGCAACTTCTATTTATGATTTAACTAAACGTCAATATAAGTAACAATCAACCACATTAGAAAACTAATATAAAGCCAGAATATTGTATTCAAACCTGACAAATAAGAAAGAAAAAACAATCAAAATAAGCTCATACATGCTAATTGGTTAAATAATAGTTAGACATGGGTTGGATCATATTTATGTCCATATAATCAATAACAAAAACATATAGCCAAAAAAGGTCACGTATAATCAATACCAAAAATCTAGTTACTATGCCTATGTTATTGAAAGCATAGTAATCTCCTAGAGAGCTGAAATTAAATGTGTAAGATTCAATCCAAAAGAAATTAGGAGCGTAAAATTAGGAAGTAAAAGTGGGACCTAGAGGTGGCAATTTGACAATTTCGACCCGTTTATACAAGAATTTACCAATTTGGGTTCTATTATATAGAATACGGCTAAAAACTGAAAGGGTCAAATAGTTCAAAGTTCAAACAGACGGATTAGGTCAAGGTCGCCTGACATGTATTCAAATGCCTACAAATTTAACCCTTTTATTCATAACAAATGATCATTTTTACCAAAACTTTTTGTGATGATAGAATTTGTCAAGTGTGTTGACTGTTCAAATTCAAACTTACGTGAACCATTTGACCCGCTACCCAACTCTAACTTTTTTCAACCTATATAAATAATTATAATAGAAAAATGTAGTGCTTACAACATAGAATAACATCATATAATAAGCACCGACCTTTGTCCCTGTTGAACAATCTTTAGCCATTCGTGCAAACATATTTGTATATAGCTTTGCATCTCTTTTGTTACTCGCAGCTTGAAGTTGCTTCAAAGACTTCTGAATCGATTTTACCTCCCTGCAGATCAATACACAAATCAAAAGAAACAAAAAAAGTAAGAGATTCTCACATTGAATAAACCTCTAAATGGGAAATTTGACAATATACCTGCTATTTGGATCCGTCTCCAAGGCCTTTCTGATGTCTAATTCAGCCAATTGCAAATCAGATGTTTCAATATAAGCCTGTGCCCGTCTGTACAAAGCCTTCATATTGTAAAACTCGACATCCAGCACCTGTTGAAATTTTACATGATTCCCAGCATAACTCATACAATTATGGCTTAATTGCTCGAAACTGTTTTGTCGAACCCGAAAAAGAAACTATTTAAGTAATTTTATTTTAACGTAATCTTCAACCTTGACAGCAGGTAAACTGGTTTCCGAACGCCACATAAAGTCAACATGGTCAATACTAATTACCTTTGAACATAGCTTGATTGCTTCCTGGTATTCAGTTTGAGGCTACAAGCTGGCACCATTCAACCAGCATGAAACTCTTACTGACTTGATAAGTTTTTGATCATCATCCCCAAATACCCCATCTTCATTAACATAATCCACTGCCTAAAACAGAGCGATATAGACATAAATGAATAATGTGATATACTTGCATCACTTTCGGTAGAGGTGGCTAAGCGGGCAGGTGGTGTGCCAGATCATAATATGTTCATTTCAAGTTGGGTAAATTTTATGTTCGGGTCAAAAGGGACGGTTCAGAAATAATGCACTGTACACCTTTTTGTTAGTATTAATTTATTAAATATGATATGAAAAATATATACTATCCAAATATAATGTTATTTCACAGCAAATAAATTGAATTTAGACATTGTAACCATTTATAAGTTAGATGACTTTTGACCCATTTCACATAGCTACTACTTCAGAATTTACACGTTCGATCAGTTGTCAAAAAAGACAACTGGAATCGAGCTGCTTTCAAAATTGGTTGAATTGGCCATCCTAACCTCAGGAGACAGATATGATGACTTTACCTTGTCATATTTCTTGGCCGCTCTTTGGTATTTACCATTTTTAAACAGCACATTTCCTTCTTCTTTCTTCTTTCCAGCTGCCTTGATTCTTTCGTTAGTATCCATCTCCCATGGAGCTTTTTCCTGCCAAGTTGATACAAGATAGAACGCGCAATCATGGATCACCATAACCAAAAGTCTACAGGATCAGTGTGCATGTAGTAAAGGAAACTATTCTATTAACAACAATGATTAGTGAGAACTAAAGATTTCATCCAAAAGGTCAGATAAAAAGCACCTATTTGAGTCTGCTGAGGGCAGGTATATTAGACTTAGGCATACAAACTTTAAGTATACGTGACAACATGTGAAATTTGGATGTATGACATGAAGGTGAAGATAAGTAAGTGTTGCCGTAATTAAGGATAGAATGATGCACCAATAAGGCAATAAGTAAGAAAATACTTGACAAGTAAAAAACCATTTGGTTGTAAAGTGGGGAGTGTGATCTACAGAAAGAAGTTCTCATCAAGACAAAATCACCAAATCAGAAATTCTGACTATAAAGAACATGCAATGAACAAGTTTGGGAAAAGAAACAAGATTTTTATCAATAAATATCACAAACTAAAATGCCCTTATTACTTGTTAGTCTAGTTTGTAGCTGCCGCAATGTAAATTTATGATATTATCGATTCAAAACTAGTAGAGAGCTTTAGCATGCCTCCATATATTCACTTCATTTAGACATAAAATTTACACTTTTAGCCACTAGAAACACAATGTTCAACTTTTTAACTTATTATTCATACAATACAGATACCAGATACCAATAAATAATATAAAGGGCTTCTCTGCTAATCTGTTGAAGTTACCTTTTCGAAATCGATCAATTCGACTTCATAAACTACGGTTGAAAATGGCGGAATCACACCCAGATCGCACTTCACTTCTTCGACTCCATATCCATATTCATGACTGATGGTTAATATTGCCTGCTCCCCCTTTTTCATTGTTGCCACTGCTTGGTCTAAGCCAGCAATTACTTGTTCTGCAACCACAAATATTTAGTCTTTTGGATAACTACTGTCATCTTGTCAACAATAACCCAGTAAGTAGATGTAGCAAAATGGGCAATTCAGGCAAGTCTCACAACAAGGAAAAACGGTTGCAATTCAGGCAAGTTTCATAACAAGGAAAAACGAAATGTGCTTTATTTTTACTTTACCAGGGTAAAACCCTTTACCCAAAAAAAAACAAGGAAAAACGGGTATCTATAAGGCGAGGTCAGGTTGGATTGACTCAAAACGCTAGTTATCCAAAAGTTTTAAATGTTTTAGCAATAATTAGAGCGTCAAATATGATTATAAAAATGCGTTTCATTTTAAGAATAACAAATTTTGAATCAACTTATTTAGGAGGTTTTATGCATAACTTTTGACAACTTCGGCATAAGGAAGATATATCAGAGACTAACCTTCATCTGTAATGAAGTTGAATGGAGTCTCTCCATCATAACCCTTTTTCTCAAATACTGTGCCATCTTCTAGCATAGCTTTATACCGGACTACAGATAATATAACAATAATCTCTGATTAGAATGACAAAGAGACGCAAGATAGATTTGTGATGTAAAAATATGGGTTGATATCATATGAGATCAAATGGGTGATAACTGATAACTAGATAGTGTGGGCCTCAATAATCATCTAACACGCATATTTCAAAAATAAAGTACTATGCGCAAATTTTGGTTTACTTACTAGTAACCGAAGCACCTTCATTTGCAGGAAGAGCACCTTCACCTACTTTTATGATTTTCTTTACCACCTTTAAATCATTTGTTATATCAACTACAGGCTTGAATGATAGCAATTCCAAAGAAATACGCAGCACAGAACTTGGTGGAAAAGAGTACCCATTGGGTACTGAAGTAACTCCATCACCAAAGGCATCTGCATTTAAAATTCTATTAGTCTAAAAGATATGGCAACCTGGACCCATTAGATGGGTCGATTTGGATTATGTTTTATCAGTAACGGGTCAAAAGTCTTGAGCTGAACGATTTAGCTAACAAAGGAAACGTGTCAAATGGGTGGTGCAGATCGAATGGACTGAGCGGCATCCGAAATGAATTGGAATGCATGATTTCATTGATATAATATTTAATATTACTAAAACATGTTTATAATATTAATTAATTATTCTAATAATATCACTTCGTAATCATATTGAAGACATTCATTATTTAATAAGTAACTATGTTTGGGGTCATGAAAAGGACCGGAACATTTTCACTCTTACTGAAAACTCATCTGCTGACCTTTACCCAATCTGCACAACCTGTCCATTTGGCCAGTCATGTTTAGTTCACGCTGTGAACTGTTGGAAGCTCATCTTAGTAGGATGAAAGAATGCTATTCAACAGAAGTTGAAAAGCAACAACATAAATTCATATGACCATGTCTTTGATAATATCAAACGTCAACTCTTGTTAAGTAGTTAGCTGAAAACAATTAGCATGTCCCATAGACATAGCAACCTTCAAAATGTAGGTGTCAAGGAAAATAAATAAATGATGTAATGAGAGAATTTAAGAGAAACTAAGGACTAACACTGTGGTTGAACAATTAGATCAACTTTTTCTCCTTTCGTCATGGTCTTGATTGCTTTTGGTAGTGCCATACAAAAATGACCTAGAAGGAAGAAGCATAGCAGTGGTTGGTTAAGTACTACTATCTATCCAACTAAGGGAATTTTAATTAAATAAAAGTTGTAACAAAAAAGTTAAAAAATTGGATAAAGATATTATTTACCATCTTTTAAGTAAAATTCAACACCCTCTTCTGGTGATTCAGCAATTTTAACACCTTCAAGCAGCGTCACTTCATACCTCACTGCATTAAACAGCATTGGTAATTGATGAGATGTATTTCTGCATCGCTTGCCAGCTAATAACAACCTCTATAAGGATTGTTGGATGAGCGTTTTGAAAATGATAATGCGATAATAATCCGAAAAAGAAAATCAACCGAGTACAACAGGCTGTAAATCAGTTAGTTTGGACGTACTTCCATTGTTTGAAGACGTAACAATTGAGAAAATACATGTTTAAGCGTCTGGATATTTGGTTATGAGTAAATTAAAAGATGAATAAAAGGATCAGGACATAATTATAGAGAAAGGATAAACATTTTGTGAAATTAGAGCAAAAGGATAAAAAGAAGTAATAATATGTTACCCTTGAATAATCAGATGATCAAAAGTACAATATGTTTATCCAAACACCCCTTAATTAAGAACATAAAGAAAATTAGAAGCTCAAAAAAAGGAGTTTAGCAGACTACCTTTAACCTCGTCCAAATCGCCAGGTTGCCCTGTATGTTCCCCCTTCTTCACTAACCTCTTAAGAATGCCACCATCTTTGCAGACATCTACTACTTTGATCCACGAGATGAGCTCGATTTCAAACTGAATAATGGAATTTGGAGGGACCCCATCTGTGCCAAGAGCCCCAAATCCTAGATCAGGAGGCAATGTAAAAAATGATATCTCCGCTTTTTTCATGGTAAGAATTGCCTCATTGAACCCACGGCATATATGGTCTGGTAATGTCAAAACAACCACAGATGATATCAACATTGTAAGTGTTTGACATCACAATTTGAATATAAATTTAGCGATACGGAGTATTTAGAATCAGATAATTAAGTGTTGTACAACTATCCACTTTTGTATGTGTTTAACTAATCTTTGATGTAAAAGGAACTCAAAACATCCAGATAATCGTATTCACCAAATGCAAAGACCAGACGATCATCTTTCAAAATATGCAGTTTCAAAGAAATTAATCCTTATCATGAAGAAGTAAACTAACCTTGGCCGACCTTGAAGGTGAAGGGTTCTCCTTTATCTCTAGTGGATATAAACGTAGTCCCATCAACCAAACTCCCAACATAATGAACTGAAATCCATTAAAAACAGCAGGAAAAAAAAAAAAAAAAAAAAAAAAAAAAAAAAAAAAAAAGAAGAAGAAGAAGAAGAAGAAGAAGAAGAAGAAGAAGAAGGTTTTATTAGCTTATAGACAATATCAACAAACTATGAATTTCTAGGGAAGGAAAAGAAATTGCTGCAAGTGCTGTTTCAGACTGCTTAAAAGAGGGTGTTTGGTATTACTTATTTGCTAATTTTTAAGCAAATACGCGTTCGAGTGTTCGCATAAAACATACTATTTCCTCCTATCATCTTATTTAGGGGTAAAATAAGCAATATTTAATATGCATGTTGAAGTTGGGACTGGTTATTTCAACGTACTTATTCGACATGAAATTAAATTTACTTTTCACTCTCATATCTAAGTCAAAACCATTAAAATGGATTTGATAGTCATTTTCTAACCATTAAAATTACTAACTGCTTATTTCATGTTTCTTATGCTCTTGTGCTTAACAGCTTATTTATAACCAGACCAGTCATCCTTCTGCTTATCTTTTTAATTTGGAATAATATAAGCAATTCTTATTTGAGATTAATTTGATTAATTTTATTCTTTTTTCATATAAGAGACTAGTGATCAACTGAAATGTGACAAGTGCTTATTGCAAATTCAAAGTGCTTATTTGAAATGGAATAAAGATAACTTTGAACCCTCGTGATTTCCTAAAGTGCTTATTTATGGCAATAGGCAGCACACTATATACCAGTTGGTTCATCGCCGGGTTCAGGAGTTTGAAAGCCAACGCCACGTCGGATGAGTTTTTTAGTAAGGCCGGTAGAGTTGAAAATACGGACCTCGCCTACACTCTGTGGCGGTGCTGATTCTATTACTTCACCTGGCTCTTCTTCTTCATCGCTGCTGCTATCATTGATGTTTTTGTTTGATAATATTATTCCTCTTTTTTTCTCTCCAGACATTCGAGACTCTTTACTGACACTGCTACAAACACATTTCTCGTATCTTCTTTTTTATTTTATTTGGTTAATTTCATAAATGGTCCCCGTTTGTTTGTTTGTTTAACGGGTTTGGTCCCGATACGGGTCGCAACCACAAGACCAAACCCGTTAAAAAAAAAAATAAGTAAAGGGATTAAATCCATTAAACCCAACAGACCATAGGGGCCATTTATGAAATTAACTCTTTTATTTATTTGGGATTTGCTAAGGGTGGACTTTTATTTTGAAAAATTACCCTTTTATACATTTATGGGGCGACCAACGTCGTTTTATATCTGATCCAAAACGACGTTGTTTTTTACCTCTTTAGTTGGTTGCAAACGACGTCGTTTCATGTTTAAAGATAAGCTTGGATAAAAGCGATATTGTTTCATGTTTTCGTTTTCTTATATATTATCTCCAACCCACCACATCCCATATTAACACTTTCTCTCACCTCATCGCCCACCACAAATGACAAAACACACATATGCCTCTACTCTCTTAGATGTCGTCTATCCCTTGGTTGCTGCCATCCATGGCGTGTGACGATGGTGATTGGTGTGTGGCGATGGTAAGCTTAGGTGGATGGTGTTGTCGCCTCAATTTTTTCAAAATTGTGGCTTTGAACAATAGATTTATCACCCAAGTAAGTTCCAGCACATGAATCAACTTTTATAAAAAAGAAGAGGAGACACTGAAAGTGCGTGGACGTGTTCAACCTCAGTTGGGGAGGATAGATAAAGAGATTAGGCGTTTGGCAATTATTCGTGAGCTTTGTATTTTACTTTTTATATATATAAAAAAAAGTATTTTGATGTTTTTGAAATAGAAGTGTCAAATGAAAAATATGTGTGAATTAATTTCTGGGGTTGATNGATAATTTTCTTTTATTTTTTTTATTTTTTTTATTTCTTTAGTTTTTTAAATTTTTGGAAAATTTATGGGTTTTGGAAAATGTTATAAATGAAATTGAAGTGATCCAAACATTCTTGCATTATAAGTGCAAGAGAAAAACACTTATATTCATCAAGATATCAAGTGTCTTAGTATAGTTAGTGCATTAGTAACATTGGTTACTTCTTTGATGTACTTTAGCATACATCAAGTACATCATTCTCATTCTTTTGTAGTTGTGTGGTGATTGGGTAGATTGTGTCAAGATTGGATAGATCTTGTGATTTGTGTACTTGTGCGGTGATTGGGTAGATTGTGTCAAGATCGGGTAGATCTTGTGATTTGTGTAGTTGTGTAGTGATTGGGTAAATTGTGTCGAGATCAAGTAGATCTTATGATTTGTGTACCTTGTGAGAAGATCGGGTAGATCGTATGTGAGGTTGGTTCTAGGTAGATTAGAACTCGACATTTAGCTTAGTTCAGAAATTGGTATAAGCGACGTGTAAGATTTTCTCCGCCTGAAGGAAGCTTGTTGCCATAGTGAAGTGTCACACCCCAAAATATCACAGTTGAAGAAGATACGCGGAGTATGACTTCATAATAGGAACACATTGTGTCACAATAGAGAGATACGAAATGCATAATACATAAGATAGATAAAGTCGCAATACTCCCACAACCAGGATAATACAAGATCCAAAACATAAGTTCTCAAATCCAAAACTACATCATAAGGAAACGTCAAAATACAACTCCATGAGATGTAACCCGGGAGGGTCTTGTCTTAAGTCTTGCTAAGCCAGTCAATCTCTAAGCATATCCTCATGCTTAACAACTGAAAAATGGGACTGGAAAACGTCAACATAATAATGGTGAGCTCGTAGGTATGAGAGTAACACCACTGAGCTGTGAATGATATAGTGTAGGACAAAGGTGAGCATGATAACCAATTATAAGCACAAATCAAAACAATAATAATTATAATTTTCCGCGCTAACTGAACCTACCATGACTGTCACACACATAAGGAGCTCCCCCCAATAGATCTATCATAGTGCTTCGGCTCCCAAACGGAGTTAAATAGTTACGTATTCATGATCACATAAAACAAAACATTTTATAGCATATAATCGCATCAACACACAAACACATATATGTCGAAAATTATGAAAACAGTAGATCACCGCATACAAAACATTTTACAAATCATTTGAGTACCACTTCCACCCTTAAGAAAATTAAAAAGTTGGGCTATGATAACTCAACCCTAAACCATAAACCCTAAACCCTTAATCTTAAACCCTAATTGATTAAATGATAACACATGTCGGTAGCCGGTCACGAGCTAATAATGAATGACTTGACTCAGAAATGTAACGTATAATTAAGATGATGCACGTGAGTTTTTAAATGCGTTTGTTTTTCCGTATTATTGGTTGTGTGTCGATTACTAAGTGTAAACATGACAAAGTATATAATATATACTACGTATAGTGTATTAGAAAGTAACAAGTAAAACGCCAAAGAGTATATCATAAGAAAATAACGAGTGACTATACACGTCAAAAGCATGACAAGGTATATATATATATTACGTAAGAAAATAGCAAGTAATGATATACGAGTATGTGAAAATAGCATGTGACAATATATGTCGAAAGTACAACAAAGTGTAAGAAAATAAAATGTGACGATATACCGTATAATATATACTAAGTTATAAAAGAATAACAATTTAACAATATGATTTGACAATTTACCCAATAACCCCAAGTTGTTTTATCAAAGTGTATATTATAAGTTTTTACACGTTTTAAAGTTACGATGTAAGTATGTAAGTCATTTTATATAAATATCATAAAAGTACATTTTCTTCTTTTAGTGCGGGTATTAAAATAGTATTTTATTATTTCGTTTTTTCATCGAAAATAAATTACTATTACGTATAAAAATATATGGTTTACTTATTTAACGATAGTAACTAAGTATATATTGTAAAATATTAGGATTTCGTCCTTTTGTCGGGTTAAGAAATAAGTTTTATAAAAATATTCTAAGCGTTGAATTTTCATAAAAGTCGGGCATGACCAGTTCGTTTATGTAGCGTTTCCAAATTCAAGAGTTATTAAAAAAACTATTTTTCAAAGCAAATCAGTTTTCGACAAAATATCCCACATCACTATATTTAGTAACGTTTCAACCAAACACGTTTCCTATGACCACTTTATCTAGTTTTAACCAAATCTTAACACGTTTCGATAAGTTATGCAAATATTTAGTTTTATATAACCCGAAAACCTCATATCTCCAAATAAGTCGAAATGTATATAATTAATTAGCATGTTTATAAGCCGAAACTTAAATAACTTGACATAAGCCATAAGCTCGTGCTTAAGAATAAGTCAAGTCTTATGATTGCTAAATAATCAAAATCAATATATATTAAATTAAACCGAAACCAAATAACCCAAAACTAAAAACTAATAAATAACGTATAAGCATCAAAGTAAGTCAAAAATCCAAAATCAAAACAAACCAAAAGCCTTAATCCTTATTGGGCTTCTCGTCCCAAAACCCAAACAACCAAATGAGCCCTTATATTAGCCCAAATAAGCAAAGTCCAAAAATTATATAAGCCCAAAATAAGTTGTAATACTTTAGAAATAATCAAATAAGCTCTAAAAAAACCTTTTTGTTTAAAAAATAAGCCACGAATAAGCCAAGGCTTGTTGGGCCGTGCATTTTACCAAGCCCAAAAACCATTTTCCTTTGTTTCTTGTTTTGTACGAGAGCCAAAAAGCACAAATAAGCACTTCAAGTGCTTATGTATAAGTGAGTAAGCAAAATGGCCCTTTAGTAAAACATTTTATTATTCCAAAACAACCACAACAACTCAATTTAATTTCCCCGTATTTCTTTTCTTTAAAATCGAGTATATATGTATGTTTTTACAAGATTCGAAAACCATAACTTGTTTATTTTCAAAACGATTTGTACTCTTGGTATATATGCATCATGGTAAAGATAAAAGTACAAGAAAAGTTGAGTTTTAAAAACACTTACAAAAGCAAGGTTCGTGAGAGATTTGATCCTAATAACGATCCAAATGTCGTTTCTAAACCCGATTACGCGATCTAAACGTGATTTCTTTAAACTCGCTCAAACAAAAAGAAAAATCCAATTCATAATTTACTTTAACTAAAAAAAACCCAATTTAAAACAAATCCTTATCTTCAAATTTCTCTCCACAAACCAAAAGCACCAATAAAAACCACCAACAAAACCAAACAAAACCACCAGATTTTTTTTTTAATCCTTCAACAAAAAAGTAATAATAATAAAAAATGCATCAATCTTTGTAAAGAAAAAAACAAAAGAAACCGAATATACACACATACAATAAAGCACCATCAAAACCACCGGATAGTGTAAATCGGTCATATTACCTATTTATGCCGGTTGCAACAAGTTATAAGACTGATAACAGGATTTTCTAAAGTCCGTTACTTACAGTTGAAAATTTGAGAAAGTTCATGGCCAATCCATGGACTTAACCCGTAAAACTAAACTAAAATATAAGAAAATTGAGGTCTTGTTAGGTCACCATTTTGTAAACACAAGTATAGATTTGTAAGAAATAAGATGAGAAATAGAGTTTGGTTGATGATGAGACGAAAAATGTTACGTTTTTAGGGGTCGGTTTGAGTCCTAATTCGTATGTTTTTGGTTTGGATTTCACCCAAAGTCGTTTCTTTTCTCATTTTAGGTACTTTTGAAGGGAAAATCACAAAAGAAGCATTTTCGGAGTGAAAAAGTGCGGAAAACAACAAAAACTCAAAAGACCTTGAAGATTACAGAAGGTGACGCCGTCACANCCACCACTATTTATTTTTATATTTTATGAAAGCAGTAAAATATCTGGTTTTGGAGGATAGGGCGGAATTAGTTGACTAGCAACTAATTCCGCCCTATCCTCCAAAACCAGAGATTTTACTGCTTTCATAAAATATAAAAATACAAAAAGAATCTTCCTCCACCCTTAGACCTAGATTAGAGTAGCCTTTAGCCTAACGAACACTATTCCCTGCGAGAGAACGATCAATCCCCCGGTACTTGCCACTACACTATACTACATCGGTCAGGTACACTGCCTGGTGGGGATTGCAAGCTTCTCGAGATCCCTCGAGAGGTAAAACGTAGTGCGTGTTGCAATCCACGCGCATCAGTTGATTAGTTCAAATAAGAAGAATAAAAGTGCAAGAGTTTCCTTAAGATAATGAAAAAACCAACAAAAAATAGGTTTACATGAGTATCCTATTTATAGGAGAGGAGCTAGGGCATCATTCCCTTTCTCCTTCCTTATTCTAGACGTTGGGCTTTAAGGCCCATTGGACGTGTGATGGACTCACACGTTTACATGATTAAGTAAATATTCTAGCAACCTATTACAAATGATGAAATAACCGAGACTTGACTTGAACGTTGATAAACTTAGGTTCTAACAATCTCCCCCTAAGGATCGGTTGTTGAAGAAGTGATGTTAGTCACGGTCATTTGAGGTTGCTTGACGTCTTTGTCTTAGGTCTTTAGTTGTGGCATTCATAGCTTTAGACGTCTTCAAAAATGATTATGTAGAAATGATTCATCGTTCTTTGTTCTTTGTCTTTGCTTGATGAGATAGTGATCAATCTGATGTGGTAATCTGCCATTCGTTACTCTCTTTGATTCCTGTGGATCTGCATCATTCCGACATGCTCATACATCTTTGACGTTTGAAACTTGCATAAGTGAGGGGCTATCTTTTCGTATGTGAAGATTCTTTGTGTTGACGTAGAATCCTTCTTTAGACGGTGTATTGCTTTAAGATCATTTGTCTTTATCACTTTGTAGACTCTTTTGGCATGGAATCTATCTTTGACATTCATGTTGCTTCGATCTTACATGAGAGCTTTCATTTTGTTGAGATGTAAGTATGAGCATGTGGAAGCTGGTGTTCATGATGGTGGTTGTACCTGCATTACAACAGTTAGCAATAAAACATCCGGTACTTACAGGTTCGGAATTAGAATTTGTCAACAGCATAGTGTGAAGACTCCTTCTAATCCTTACCCAGGCCGTTCCTAATCGGATACCCCCTAGAGGGCTAACACAGACATACATAAGTACACCCACGATTAGGTGAGTCGCTGGAGATCACCCCACGACTGTAGACCGTTTGAAACCATCGAACACACTAAGCGTAATCCACAAGGAATCACCGAAGTGACCTGTTGTCAGGGCTGTTTGATGTTGACCCTGGCAGGATTTCCATTCAATCATTCGAGAAATACATAAGTAAATCCCTCATAAACGTTCAAGGGAGATTGCTAAGATCTGCGAAGGACTCGATAATTTACACTTAGTGTCCAATGATGTAAGACACTTAGTGTAGAAGAATTTTGTGTTCCTAAGAGATCTTTTATATTATCTCGTGGTTCTAGACTCGATAAGTGCACATATGGTTTCCTATGCGGAGGCATGGAGCAGAGGGCCTCCTGTTTCAATATCAATCATCTCTAAGAGACGATCGATAGATTACACTGGTTCCCCGTGAGAATAAAACAAACATCTTTTGAGAGATGCCTGAGTGGCTAAGAAGGTTTAGGTGCATTGCGTCACTGGGTCCATGACGACTTTTATCTTCAATACCGGTGTCGCCTTAGCAACGACCAGTAGCATATGAATTGAACCCGGTGTCTGACCTAAGGTTGATAACATGGAGGGCTATTTCTTTTCACCCTTTTCATATGTTTCTTTTTAATTCTTCAACCCCTTCTTTCTCCTTTCATTCTTTACTCCTTTTATTTTTATTTTTTTTCATATCATACCTAAGGACTTCTAATTTCTAACTATTGGTGATGTCCTTGGGTAGATCCCTCCGGTTTAGGCGGATCATAGGACGGTTTTTCCTATCCTTAGTCACCTTGTAACTCCATAACTATCCTATTGATGCCTTTGAACCAAATCATTGAAAATCTCTCAAAGTGTGTAAGAGTGTAAGACTTTTTGTTAACACATTGAGGTTTTGAATTTTATATGAAATACTCCCCCTCAACATATGCTCATGATTGTTTTCAGAAATTTGCATATGCGGGAAGAGTTGGCACTTTTGAATTGATCCACTCTTAATAGTCATGTACCCGAGGGACATGTTTACGTTGCTTAGTTAAAGGGATGCATTATCAGCTTTTAGGTGATAACTAGCCCTAATAACTAACTTGATGTTGTTAACATTCCTAAAAGGAAGTTAGACCCGTCAAAGTAAACAACTAGAAAGAGTTTCTCGAAACTGTACTTTCTAATCGGATAAATCCTTTCGAATTCAAACATTTGTTGTTTCGTCAATTCGTGGGTCAATTTTGAGTCGAGCTCGAACGAGATAAGACTTTTTGACATCATATTTTAATCACTTTCTTTTTCTCCCCCTCAAAAATAGCATATCAAATGTTGTTTTTGTAAACGGTTTTGATTAAAATATGCCTTTTTGAGTCTTATGGGGAGAGATCAACAAGATTTGAAGATTTAAGAACGATGTTTTGATTCAAGTACTCCCCCTCAACAAGTGATTACTTATTGAGGTGTAATACTTGTCTTTTGAGCAGAATTGAGAAATACTGAAAGGTTTGATTAATTCTACTCAAAAGTAAGAAGCTTTCGCTCCTTATATTAGGATTGTAGCACTGATGCGTACCACAGGGTCCTTTCATTATAAAGTTTGGGTTGTACACTGTTATGTGTGCACAAGCCGTTGTAATTACAAATCAAACAATATTATANCTTATTGGGAGAGATCAACAAGATTTGAAGATTTAAGAACGATGTTTTGATTCAAGTACTCCCCCTCAACAAGTGATTACTTATTGAGGTGTAATACTTGTCTTTTGAGCAGAATTGAGAAATACTGAAAGGTTTGATTAATTCTACTCAAAAGTAAGAAGCTTTCGCTCCTTATATTAGGATTGTAGCATTGATGCGTACCACAGGGTCCTTTCATTATAAAGTTTGGGTTGTACACTGTTATGTGTGCACAAGCCGTTGTAATTACAAATCAAACAATATTATAAAGATATTGAAATATTTGTACCAGAAGAATGGGAGCTGAGCTAAGTATTGAAGACTGTGAACTTTTGATCAGGTCATCGGAATGTCAAGACCGGAAATGATGGTCGAACCCCGATATAGCTTTCCAACCTTCTGATTTGTTGTCGTCGATATGGCCTTCCTTCAATCGTATGGACAAAGTTTCTGATCATTATGCGTCCATTAGCTTTCCACCTAGTTTCCTTTCCTTCCTTTAGCCTCTTCTTTTCATCCTCCAACCTTTCTGCTAACCCCTCACGAACTCGTTGAAGTGTGACATCACAAAACTTCTGAATCTCATCGAACCTCATGAAACGAAACTGATACTTGCTGTTGAGGTAGGTGATTCCAAATGTCGGTTGTTGCACGAGAGAGTATTGTGACATCCCGGTAATTTCAGGAATCATGAGTTGTGGTTGAGTAAGGTTGATGGTGTTCTGATAACTTTCCACTCCCAGGTGAAGATCTTCCACTCTTTCTTGAACAATTAATCGTCTGATGTAGAGTAGGAGAGATGCGATGAAGTTGTACTGTGTGTCTTGTTCAAAGTTGAGCAGCTTTCCTTGTACCTTTAGCAGATACATATCTTCAATGTCATTCACGGTTAGATCTGGGAAGTCTGCTTCATTGAACTTGTACCGCTTCTCGTCTTGTCTCTTAACGACAATTTCCTTCATGAAAGTGTAGTCGAATTTCCTATCTTCCACGATCTCCATAACTGCAACGATGCGAAGCGGTTGCTTCACATTTTCACTTGACTTCAGATGTAGTCTGTGTGTGTAGCCAAGCTTTCGTCTCTCAGGCCAATGTTGAATACCGAGAAGAGCGTCCCTGTTGTATTGGACAACTGATTTGCAGTAGATTGGTGCGTGCTCTTCAATGTCTGGTAGTTCATATCGGGCAGCTGGAATTGAAAGTGTGAGTGAAGATGCGTATCGTTCCTTGGATGTCTCGTGTGCATGCTGGAGGTATTGAAAGTCATTGTTGAAGAAGCGTCTGTAGGGGATCTTAGGTTTTTCCAGAAAGCCGAGTAGAGGTAGTGGTTTTGTCCAGTCTGTGAAGTAAGGTTTCTTCGTTTCTATATCGACATTTGATTCAGGGTTGAGCCAGTCGAACGAGCCAGATAAATCACAGGCTATGTTCTCCATGTGATAATCGAGTTCAACTTTGTTCCCTGATCTCTTCTTGAGAAAGTCCATGGCTTCACGATTAATCCGCTTCAGTTCAGTCTTTGACAACCTTTCAAATTGTAGACCTGACATAATACTCTGAGTCATCTGCAAAGTATTACCCGGTAATGGTTC
>LBNU01005654.1:85370-101132 GCA_014162995.1 Artemisia annua | reverse complement strand
GATAACGTCGTATTTAGATTACAAAAAGCGATTAGTCGTAGCCCATTGTGAGACTGTTTGTACCGTCATGTGATTGTTCATTGCACATCACATGACTCTTCATTGCACGTCGTAAATCGTAAATTTGTTTGGAATGTCTTCTTTGGATAATGGAAGTTTCAAACATAAAAACGGTGTGTGTTTTACGGTGTAATTTATACAAGATTATAATAGTGGATCGTAGATCCATCCAAGCCGTTTCGGCTCTGTAAAGAATCATAAATTTACGTCACTAAAGGTTTTAACTAAGATCGATATACATCATATACCATCATGTGATATAGTTCATTTTTTTGTTGTAAATGTAATATGAGCATATACCATCATGTGATATAGTTCATTGCGGGAATAACACAAACGCGGCACGCCCCCTTGATGGAAGAAGCAAAAAGGTTTCCCAAGCAGCAATAAAGTTCCGCAAAAAAATAGGTTTTGGCTTGTTTTCTCTATGTACTATGTGTGAGGATGTGTGTTTGAGGTATTTTTGAATAAAAAAGATGAGAAAATTTGAGAAGAAAAGAGAAGATGCAATTGAGGTTAATGGTTATCTATACTACTTATAATAGAGGAATGACTCTCTCTCCAAAAAATTCAGATGTACAAAAAATGATGCAAGGTTTACAACACTTTAAAGCAAGCAATTTTCATAATTACAACAACCAAAGCATGGTGTACAACAAAAAAAAAGCATGAAACCAAATTCAGACCAAAACACTATGAAATATACATTAATAGCATTAAAAACACCCCTACACCGAATATTACAATCATTTAAACACAATGTACAACCCTCCCATCCATATTTAATTTACCCTTACTAAGTTCACCGGGATTTCTTTTAGTTAAGCAGTCAATATGGGGAATACAACTACTTTTTTCTGTCAAATTAATTAATTAATTAATTATGCATCGGAATGGGGACTTGTTGGAATTGTTGTTTCCCGTATAAAAAACCCAAAAAACTGTTATCACTTTATTATTTCTATAATTCGAGTATCAGTTTTACTACTGCTATATAAATTGGCTAATCTTGATTTTTAAAACCATTCTAAAATATCAGTTTTACATTCATTAAAATTTTTACATTCATTAAAATTTCTTCTGCAGTAACTCATTCAAACACACCTGTTTCCGGAGTCTTATCACCAATTTTTAAACACACCCATTTTGAGACATCACCTGTTTCGAACAGAGTGTAACACCCCCAAAATTCGGGTCTAGCGGAAGCATACATGCATTGGGGTGCTACGAAATCGGTATCACAACACAAGGAACAAAGAATGGTTTTTATTTCATTTATTTGGAATAAAAACTGTTATGTAAAGCATAAAGTTTACATGATGTAAAATAGTGCGGAAATAGGCCAATAAAATAATTTAAGCGGTCCCAAATATTCATCAGAGTCGCCTATGACCATGCCCCTTGCCAAACGCCTTCAAATTGTGAGCTATCGCCTTAAACCTGAGAATACACGCTAAAGGTCAGCTTACGCTGGTGAGTTCATAGAGTTTAAGTTATATAAGCAATTGTGGACCTGAAGAGTTTAGTGCTATATGTGACTAGAGGCAGGTATAGACATCACGATCTCAATCTCAAACTCATTCTTAAACTCAATCTCAATCAATAATTTATCATCTTAGGAAAGATGAAGGGTCATAGTGAGCAGGTCTCTCAATGGTCACTAGCCAGGTCGCAGCAAGGAACCACCCATTACTGCCCCGGATCTAGGCCGCAGCAGAGTCTATTCCAAACTAGGGTCAACGCGCCCTAGCTCTAGGTCAACTCTACTTCCGTCTAACCTTATCTAGCCAACACATGTAGCAAAATCAAGTAGTAGCAGGTCCAAGAAAAATGGTTTGAGCTAGGAAGCTCTCATATATAAACCAGGTAAACACATAACGCATTTGAATATCCAAATCAAGTATATCGGTAAATCAATCAATCAATCGAATCTTAATCAATCAAATCTTAATCAATCCGTTCACGTAATCAGATAAACAATCATTGAGTTTAGTTAAAAGAGCATGTATTCTCCCCCAAAAATAGTTATGAAAACTTGTTTAAAAGAAAGGGGGCTATGAACTCACCTTAGCCACAACAATGCAAAGATCACGACGGACACAACTTGGCATCTAGAGCTAATCACAACGATATCCAAAAGATGGGCACGACGGCACCAAGTAGTACGAACACGAGGGTATATCCTAATACGCATACGATTATCTCAAAATATAGTTCGTACTAATAAAATCTATAAAAGACAATGTGTCATAGTTTTCGTGGATTACTCAAATCATTACTTATAAAAAAAGTTAAGAATCCATGTTTCGTAAGAAAGCTTTATGTTTCGTGTGGTGTGGTAAAAGACATAGACTCAAAATGCAACTCACGCCAAGATAATAAGGACATCAACATACAACTCACGCCAAAGAGGAAACGATATCGACAAGATCATGAAATATTAACAAACTCAAGTTAATTAAGGAAAATCTAGACAATGACGACAACTAACTATGTAATATAAAATAGGTCAATCGGTAAGTTTCGGTATTTACCCCATAATCCCAAATAGTTTAGAATAGCTCAACAAGTTTTATAAGGAATCACAAGGTAATAATTCAAATATGAAAAGGTTTTAACGATTAAATAAAACTATTCCTTTTGAATTCTTTGTCGGGTTTTATAAAAGAAATCTTAAAAAGGGTTCAGGAATAAAAATGTAAGTTTGGAAATAAAAATGTAAGTTTAGAAAGTTTTATAAATTTCGGCATGACGCGTCCACTTATATAACTTTCCCAAGTCAATAGACTTTAAATAAACTCAATTCTCCAAAACGATATTTCCTGACAATTTATTAGAAAACTATAAAGTGTATTCGTTGATTATTAGACATTATTTACTTATTGTATATTCGTTGCGAATCAAATATATTAAATTCTTCACGAGTCTAATATATTGTATTCGGTTGAGGTCCAATAAGTCTAAAATTGTCCAATATCCAACGTCCAATAAATTTGAAGTCCAATATTTATCCAATGATCCAAGTCAAAGTCCCAATTATCAAATCCGTTAAGCATCCATGTTATCCAATTCCAAGTCACAAATCAAATAACCGATTATTAATTTCTCAAGTAACCGATACTTACCAACGATCCAATTACATAAAGTTTTATCACGTATTATTCAATGTCAAGTGCCAATTCTCAATTTAGCGAAAAGTACCGTTATCCCAAGTCAATATAATAAGTTCCGTCAGTGTTACACATAATAACCCAAAAATATTGCCAAGTTTAAAATAAGGTCACCCGTCATTTAATTAACCCAACACCCTATATGGGTTTTCTTTTTGAACGAGAGTAAGACCAAGCAACACGACCAAAAGAAACCAAACAAACGTGACCAAGATTCAAATTAGTAATTCGTGACCTCAACTCAATCAAATCCAAACTGACTCGTGAGCAAAACAATAACAACGACAGTATCACAAACCCACTATGCCAATCCAATTCGAAAATAAAATACCCAACAAACGTATACACTCAAAATCCCATCAGGACCAAAACCAAATCAGTGAACCAAATAAATATACAATCCAAATTCAACTCGTTACCATAATAAACCTTAATGAAATAATGACAACTCTAAATGAGCTTATTCAATCTGAACCTGCGACACCCAAATCTGACTCGTGGCTCAAAACTATCGAATATCCATGTCGAGACCAAGACAAATAAAAACTCAACTTACCCGACACTATTCACAAATCAAACAAACCCCATTTCACAGTTTTTGTCCACACGAAACCATTATTAAGTCATTTTTAGATCCGGTTTTCAACTACTTTATTATTATCCACGAAAAACTACTAACACAATCTTAATATTGTCATTTTCGAAAAAAATAAAACCAAAATAATATTAAGACGAGTTTGTAACTTGGTATACCAAAAAAATGAGAAAAGAGGGAGGAGCGGCGGCTGTTAACGACGGCGAGAGGATGAAGATGGTGGTGGCTGCGGTGACGGCAACTCACGGACATGAACCGAACAAGAACCTTCAACAACTCTTACAACCTTCGATCAAATTTTACCTTTGATAAACACAACTGAAACGAGAGGTGGTGGCGCATATAAAGGTGTTACGGCGCGTTCACCACAGATCCATGACAATGAATGTGATATAAGGGAGGTTTCTTGATGATCTTGATGGTTTGAGTGGTGGTTCGCGACTGAAAGTAGACCAAAGGGGTGTTTGGGTCATGGTTTGTCGCGCGTGCATCACATCAGGAGAACGAGAGGGAGATGGGGATGAACCTGGTGGTGGTGGTGAGATACCACTCGCGGTGGTGGTCGTGGTTTGGCCGGATTTTGTCGCCGGAAAAGATGAGGGAGAAGAGTGATGTGGTGTCGGCTGGGAAAAGAGAGAGGGAGGGGTTATAACCCTAAAATGAAATATATGTGTCCTTATATAGTGTGTAGATAGAGTGAATAATTCACAAGGACCAACGGGTAATTATTACAAAGTTTAGGATAGGGCGGATGTAACTCTTCGCAGGGACCAATTCTGTAGTTTCTCAAATCTTTTACGAGATAAGGCTCGGGACTCATTTCAACTATTAAACGATAGATTCATGACACGGGAATTACGCTAACGCGCTCAGAATAATATTTCCGATAAAAATAAATATAAATACGTCTAGTTTCTCGAAAAATCATCCGAACTCAAAATAAATGATCTTTTCGCCAAAAAGAACTTGTAGGGAAATTTACGGGTTGTCACAGCCTCACCTCCTTAAAAAGAATCGTGTCCTCACGATTCATTCCAAGTTACCTATCAAGGTTTGTAAGAATGAGTATATACGCACAAGGATTCATATTCACTTCTCCTACGTGAGTTTAGGATCTTTAAGCAAGTTTCGATGAGCTTAGTCGATAGCGATGCGACTTTATGAAAGTCGTCTAATTCCAAAATTCGAGATTCCAATAGGTCAACAAGGTTTAATCGATATAAGATCAGAATTTCTCCAAGAGAAATAACAACTGCCTAATCGGCTAGTCGCTTCTTCGAATTTCGCATATGAAAGACCGGGGATGCAATTGAGTTTCGAAGGTAGCTCAAATCTGTGAACTACCAATCTGACTCTAGCAAGAATCTAAAAGGATCAATTTCGACAAGAATTCATGATTTCGATAAGTCTCTCAACAAGGTTTCAAGAAGTTTACATCTTCGGGGTTTCTAACAATTCACGAGCAGCTTACCTCTCCATTTCGACTTCGGACGATCTCCTTGGTAGTTCCGTGAACAGGCTAATAGTCAGGAAGTCGGGTATTTCCATCTTTATCCAACAAGTCGGCGATCGGCACTTGCGACCATAGAGGGTCTTTTAGTGCCGTTGAAATTCTGAAATAGTAGGTAAGAGAGAAATTGACCAACAGGAGGTGTCTATCCCAACTATTGCCAAATTCGATTAAGTAGATACGAAATATGTTCTCATGGCCTTTGGAAGGAGTTGATAAATTGTGAGCGTGAGACGACGGTCTCAATCTGCAAGAGTAGAAATCGGCAGTATATGACGCACAACGATCTTCTTCACGTATAGATGAGTAAGGTCGTCCATACTTTTCATTTCGCTGGCTAGCAGGAGATGAACAGATTAAGTAGGATCATCAATAATTACTCAGGTAGAAGTCGGAATTCGTTCCCGAGGTGTAGCTCATGATATGGTAGCTGAATAGCAATCGACAAAAGGATTTGTGAAATAGCTTATAGGATAATAGGAAAACAACCCATTATTTATAAATTGTAAGAAGGTCAAAACCTCGATTTTCAGTTTGATTTCACAATATTGTAGCAAGGCAGCAAAACGTTTTATGAAACCGTCTTATTAAGCCATTTGTAAAATAACTTACAGGGTATCAAGAAAGCATTTCACCATTTATAAAATGGTAGTTAAATGAAAATTTTGACATTTAGGATAGTAGCAAGGTTGCATTTGAATTCATAATATTGTAACATGGTAACTAAAATATTTTATAAAATCGTTTTGCGAAACAATTTCATAAAATAGTTTGTGAGATAACGAGAAAAAAACAACTCTCCTTTATAAAATAGTGGCAAAATCAAAATTTTTGATTTTTGTGAAGTAGCAGTAAAACATCTTGTAAGATGGCAATATTTTGTAAATTAATTCCAAGGCAGTTTCACTATCCAATAAGAGAGGAGTAAAGATAAATGGTATTTCCGAGGGACGAGGAAGGAATAGGTGATTGTCCCAAGGATCGTGATTCAAGTTACCTTTCAAAATCTTAAGAATTCTGTCGAGCACAGAATCCTTGCTGAATAAGAGATTTAACAAGTTCGGAGTATAATTCTGTAAGAAAGTTGATTGCTACTAGCAATCGGTTGGAGTCGATTGACTCAGCACGATATTTAGGTTGGAGGTGGAAAGTACAACCTCGATTGAACATCGTCACCAAAACAACATTGATTGAATAACATTGATTGAGAAAATGAACATCCTCGATTAAGAAAATGAATAACGTCGATTAAAATAATGAATATCATCGATTGAGGAAATAAACATCATCGATTAAGAAAATGAACATCATCGTTTAAGAAAACTCATCAATTGAGCACAAGGCTTGAGGTAGAGGCGGCTGTGACTAGATCGCCAAGTGAAACGAGGCTAAATGCCAAATCCAAATTTGAAACGAGGTCCAAAATCATAACGAAATAGTCAAAATCCAATCCAAAATAGTGGAGACCAATTCCACAAATATCCGAGAGTCAAATCAAGACATAGTCGGAAATCACATCAAAGCGAAACCGAAAATTAAATCCAAACGTATCCAAAATCAAATCCAACGTAGTCGGAATTAAATTCAAACGTAGCCGAAGTCAAATTTGAAATGGTTAAAACCAAATCCAAAATAGCCAAAATTCAACTCAAGGCGTAACCGGAAATCAAATAAAAACGAAACCAGAAATCATATCAAAACGTAACCAAAATCAAATTCGAACGTAACCGAACCAAATCCAAACGATAATCTAAACCAAATCTGATAATACCAATAAGATCGACGAGGCTTATGACAAAAAGCAACTCAGATTCAAATGATGTCAATCGGGTCTAACCCGACCCAATGAGAACTACGCTCGATGGCGGAGAATAGGAATTTCACATAAACGAGGACGTTTAGTGGTTTCAGAAGCAATACGATTCATGCGGTGTTGCGATGCCAGTGTGTCGTGTGCAAGTGCAGGCTTAGGTGTTATGTTCAATGCTTGTGTGTGCACGCAAATCTTATCATTCCTAAAGGCAAACTCTAACCCGAACATAATGCTGTTGTAACTACCCTTAACATCTCAAAATTCACCTCTGAGCCGGACATAGTTGATCAGGCCATGTCCAACTGTCCCTGGTTGAATGTAGGTGATCAGGCTACATTCACCCGAGGTTCAATGAATTTTGAAACACTTAGCCTAGTTACGCTAGTAATATGTCCTTTATATCCCAAAATCATTCCCAATACTACGACTAGTGTGCAAAATCAACGTTCAATAATGAGATTACGCAAGGAAATAGCGTAACTCAGTGATAGACGCGGTACTTGCATAAACATATGGAAATGCTCATGGTGAATAGTTAGAATAGGTGGATATGAATTATCCAAAAGTAAGGCACACACTAAAATGATCATATCCTCAAACTCATCAATTATCTCATAAACAATTCATCACATAAATCATCAAATATCTCATTAACTTATCATCAATCATATCATTCAATATCTTATCCAATGTATTCTCAGTTATCTAATCAACTAAATCCTCAAGCAAAAACTTATGCGAGGCATCGGCTTGGCAGGCAGGCACGTAGCGGTCATAGGGTTTAGTTTTCACAAAAATGGTTATAGTCTAGGTTCAAAAATTACCCAGTTCTCTATAACCTAGGCTCTGATACCAATCTGTAACACCCCCAAAATTCAGGTCTAGCGGAAGCATACATGCATTGGGGTGCTACGAAATCGGTATCACAAAACAAGGAACAAAGAATGGTTTTTATTTCATTTATTTGGAATAAAAACTGTTATGTAAAGCATAAAGTTTACATGATGTAAAATAGTGCGGAAATAGGCCCATAAAATAATTTAAGCGGTCTCAAATATTCATCAGAGTCGCCTATGACCATGCCCCTTGCCAAACGCCTTCAAATAGTGAGCTATTGCCTTAAACATGAGAATACACGCTAAAGGTCAGCTTACGCTGGTGAGTTCATAGAGTTTAAGTTATAAAAGCAATTGTGGACCTGAAGAGTTTAGTGCTATATGTGACTAGAGGCAGGTATAGAAATCACGATCTCAATCTCAAACTCATTCTCAAACTCAATCTCAATCATAATTTATCATCTTAGGAAAGATGAAGGGTCATAGTGAGCAGGCCTCTCAACGGTCACTAGCCAGGTCGCAGCAAGGAACCACCCGTTACTGCCCCGGATCTAGGCCGCAGCAGAGTCTATTCCAAACTAGGGTCAACGCGCCCTAGCTCTAGGTCAACTCTACTTCCGTCTAACCTTATCTAGCCAACACATGTAGCAAAACCAAGTAGTAGCAGGTCCAAGAAAAATGGTTTGAGCTAGGAAGCTCTCATATATAAACCAGGTAAACACATAACGCATTCAAATATCCAAATCAAGTATATCGGTAAATCAATCAATCAATCAATCAATCAATCAATCGAATCTTAATCAATCAAATCTTAATCAATCCGTTCACGTAATCAGATAAACAATCATTGAGTTTAGTTAAAAGAGCATGTATTCTCCCCCAAAAATAGTTATGAAAACTTGTTTAAAAGAATGGGGGCTATGAACTCACCTTAGCCACAGCAATGCAAAGATCACGACAGACACAACTTGGCATCTAGAGCTAATCACAACGATATCCAAAAGATGGGCACGATGGCACCAAGTAGTACGAACACGAGGGTATATCCTAATACGCATACCATTATCTCAAAATATAGTTCGTACCATAATAAAGTCTATAAAAGACGATGTGTCATAGTTTTCGTGGATTACTCAAATCATTACTTATAAAAAAAGTTAAGTATCCATGTTTCGTAAGAAAGCTTTATGTTTCGTGTGGTGTGGTAAAAGACATAGACTCAAAATGCAACTCACACCAAGATAATAAGGACATCAACATACAACTCACGCCAAAGAGGAAACGACATCGACAAGATCATGAAATATTAACAAACTCAAGTTAATTAAAGAAAATCTAGACAATGACGACAACTAACTATGTAATATAAAATAGGTCAATCGGTAAGTTTCGGTATTTACCCCATAATCCCAAATAGTTTAGAATAGCTCAATAAGTTTTATAAGGAATCACAAGGTAATAATTCAAATATGAAAAGGTTTTAACGATTAAATAAAACTATTCCTTTTGAATTCTTTGTCGGGTTTTATAAAAGAAATCTTAAAAAGGGTTCAGGAATAAAAATGTAAGTTTGGAAATAAAAATGTAAGTTTAGAAAGTTTTATAAATTTCGGCATGACGCGTCCACTTATATAACTTTCCCAAGTCAATAGACTTTAAATAAACTCAATTCTCCAAAACGATATTTCCCGACAATTTATTAGAAAACTATAAAGTGTATTCGTTGATTATTAGACATTATTTACTTATTGTATATTCGTTGCGAATCAAATATATTAAATTCTTCACGAGTCTAATATATTGTATTCGGTTGAGGTCCAATAAGTCTAAAATTGTCCAATATCCAACGTCCAATAAATTTGAAGTCCAATATTTATCCAATGATCCAAGTCAAAGTCCCAATTATCAAATCCGTTAAGCATCCATGTTATCCAATTCCAAGTCACAAATCAAATAACCGATTATTAATTTCTCAAGTAACCGATACTTACCAACGATCCAATTACATAAAGTTTTATCACGTATTATTCAATGTCAAGTGCCAATTCTCAATTTAGCGAAAAGTACCGTTATCCCAAGTCAATATAATAAGTTCCGTCAGTGTTACACATAATAACCCAAAAATATTGCCAAGTTTAAAATAAGGTCACCCGTCATTTAATTAACCCAACACCCTATATGGGTTTTCTTTTTGAACGAGAGTAAGACCAAGCAACACGACCAAAAGAAACCAAACAAACGTGACCAAGATTCAAATTAGTAATTCGTGACCTCAACTCAATCAGATCCAAACTGACTCGTGAGCAAAACAATAACAACGACAGTATCACAAACCCACTATGCCAATCCAATTCGAAAATAAAATACCCAACAAACGTATACACTCAAAATCCCATCAGGACCAAAACCAAATCAGTGAACCAAATAAATATACAATCCAAATTCAACTCGTTACCATAATAAACCTTAATGAAATAATGACAACTCTAAATGAGCTTATTCAATCTGAACCTGCGACACCCAAATCTGACTCGTGGCTCAAAACTATCGAATATCCATGTCGAGACCAAGACAAATAAAAACTCAACTTACCCGACACTATTCACAAATCAAACAAACCCCATTTCACAGTTTTTGTCCACACGAAACCATTATTAAGTCATTTTTAGATCCGGTTTTCAACTACTTTATTATTATCCACGAAAAACTACTAACACAATCTTAATATTGTCATTTTCGAAAAAAATAAAACCAAAATAATATTAAGACGAGTTTGTAACTTGGTATACCAAAAAAATGAGAAAAGAGGGAGGAGCGGCGGCTGTTAACGACGGCGAGAGGATGAAGATGGTGGTGGCTGCGGTGACGGCAACTCACGGACATGAACCGAACAAGAACCTTCAACAACTCTTACAACCTTCGATCAAATTTTACCTTTGATAAACACAACTGAAACGAGAGGTGGTGGCGCATATAAAGGTGTTACGGCGCGTTCACCACAGATCCATGACAATGAATGTGATATAAGGGGAGTTTCTTGATGATCTTGATGGTTTGAGTGGTGGTTCGCGACTGAAAGCAGACCAAAGGGGTGTTTGGGTCATGGTTTGTCGCGCGTGCATCACATCAGGAGAACGAGAGGGAGATGGGGATGAACCTGGTGGTGGTGGTGAGATACCACTCGCGGTGGTGGTCGTGGTTTGGCCGGATTTTGTCGCCGGAAAAGATGAGGGAGAAGAGTGATGTGGTGTCGGCTGGGAAAAGAGAGAGGGAGGGGTTATAACCCTAAAATGAAATATATGTGTCCTTATATAGTGTGTAGATAGAGTGAATAATTCCCAAGGACCAACGGGTAATTATTACAAAGTTTAGGATAGGGCGGATGTAACTCTTCGCAGGGACCAATTCTGTAGTTTCTCAAATCTTTTACGAGATAAGGCTCGGGACTCATTTCAACTATTAAACGATAGATTCATGACACGGGAATTACACTAACGCGCTCAGAATAATATTTCCGATAAAAATAAATATAAATACGTCTAGTTTCTCCAAAATCATCCGAACTCAAAATAAATGATCTTTTCGCCAAAAAGAACTTGTAGGGAAATTTACGGGTTGTCACACAGAGTGTGGTTGTGTGTTTGGTTGTTGGGGTCGAGCGGCCATCTGCTGCGTTTGGTAACTGGAGTCGAGCGGCCATCTGGGGCGTTTGGTGGCTGGGGTTGGGCGGCCAGTCGTGGCTGGGAAAACGACAGTTTGGTGGTTGTTGTCGGCGACGTCCAGTTATAGAAGAAGAGTATGGTGGGATTGGTGGCTGATAGAAAGGAGATAGGGGTTTTAAAGATTTTTTGTGCTTTTGGGCTTTTTTTTAGTATTTTTATTTCATTTTATTAAGTTTAAATTCACAGTTACGTAATACTTGCTTACTTAGTACTCATATTTTTAATGAAAACAACTTAAACGGAAGCGTCGAAATATTTATAAAAATAGTAAAGGTAAAAATAATTACTCTAAAAATAAATAGGTAAGTAAAAATGGGATTTGTACGGTGGTACAACGGGTTCGAGCTCGAACGGGTACGGGCTATAGGAAATTCTTGATATTCGTAAATTTATTGTCAAAAATAACATAATAAACTAAAATACATTATTCATGAAAAAATTTATTTCATAGTACCCGCCGCTGCAACGCGCGGGTACCCTGCTAGTGTAAAATTAATGTAGCGAATAAAAACGCCTTACTACAACGTGCACTCTAAGAGGAATTCAATGAACGGTATAATCGGAGATGAAGTACTGCATATTCCAAAAATTGAAAAAGATATAATAATGAGAAATATGTCTTTAATAAGACATTGTTTTAAATTAGGAAACAACAAATGAATTCAGCTTTTACCATGTATGTAAATAACATAAATATTCAATGAACCGTATATCACACGTTATTGTACATGCCACATTTAAAACAAATTGAGCTTTGTCAATTTGAGGCCTATAAATACATATTTTGTGAACGTGAAATCAAAACAGTAAAAATTCTTGAATAATCTACTGAAGTTAAGGTTCGATCGACGACATTCAACGTCCAGCTGTCAGTTTAGCTAGAATTTCAATCACTTTAATAGTTTATTTTGCATAATAGTTTATTACTTCGTCGCATAGTAGTCTTTAATCATTCGGTCCCATAGATTTAATACTAGTAGTACCTTTTTTTTGCTACTGAACTTATTGTGTTACAAGATCGATCGATATTTTTGATATCTAATCGTTACATGTCTATAGATAAAAATATCTTGGAAGTAAAGTACGAGAACCATAATGATGAAAATAATAATGTTCGGACATATCACGCCATGAACATAACTAATTTGTTTAGTAGAATAGTATTTAATTATTTTTGTGTGTTTGGATTAGCTTCGTTTGTAGGCTTCTTAGCTTGTTCAAATTTGTAGAGCTAGCTTATAATTAATTTCACTTTTTCTTGGTTATTTAGCTAACAATTTGAGTTTATGGACTTATGGAATAATAAGCTTATGAGCTTCTCCAAATTTCTATTAGCCAGTAAACAGGAAAATTTAGCGAATCCAAACACCCACATTTTATAAGAGATCGATCGATCGAGTTTCTCATTCAGATTATATTATACTATCTTATATATGCATGCATGGGTTTTCTATTGTTATTAAATGTTGACCTTAGATTTTATACAGCAACTAATAGATAATTGATATGTTTCATGCAGAAAATTACTTTAGATATAGAATGTGGAAAGAATTGAACATGGAGCCATCAACAAAAGATGATGATTTTGGAGAGATTAGACCACAAGAACTTAAGTTCATGCTCGAACCCAAGACACAAATATCATGCCATGTGAACTGGTTTAATAAGTCTAATCGTTATATGGCATTCAAGGTTAAAGTAACAAATCCGAAGATCTATTGTGTACGACCAAGAGTAGGTATTGTCAAACCATACTCAACATGTCAAGTACAAGTGACGAGACAAGCTCTAGATGTCGTGCCTCCTTCTAACGTGGTCATCACCAAGGATAAATTTTTATTCCAAAGAGCATTTGTCGATAAAGATATTTCCATCAATGACGTCTCATCTATATTTCGTAGTACCGAAGGTGGCATACATATAAATGAAACTAAACTTAAGGTGGTCCTTGATTTCACTAAGGCGATAAAAATGGAAATGGGAGAAGGAGATTCAAAGGAGAAGGAGTACTCAGATATTGAAATACTTGATTTAAGCTTAAAGAAGGCCAATAAAACTATATCAAAACTCAAGGAACAGAAGTACGTATATCCTATATTTTCAAAGGTAAACACATATGTATCATGCAACTAAGAATAGAGGGAATATGATGTATTGAGACAAATATGTATCATCTCTCGAAACTGAAGTTCACTAGAACCACTAACTGTGATACTATTTAATATCTAATCATGTTTGTAATCTTGTTTATTTTTAATCATGTTTTGATAATATTTTGTTCATGCTATATAGTGTAAGTTTTTGTATTTAATCATGTTTTGATAATATTTTGTTCATGTTATAAATGTAACTTTTTATATTCGTATATATATAATTAACCTGAGTCATATAAATACATATTTTGCGAACCTTTATATCGAAACACTAAAAATAATTCAATAATCAATGGAAGTTGAGGTTCGACATTGAAAGTTTGATTAAGTTAAAATCTCAATCATAAACCTTTGCTTAATGTCCTACTTTTATTTATTTAACTTATCATGCATGTTACAAGATCGATGTCTTAGCTAGATACGTAATACATGAATATTAGTCTCTTACTTAAACTCTTTGAAAATAATGACTTTTATCACGTCTCCTATTTATAGCTATTTGAAGATATATAAGGCCATTAACATAACTAACTAATATTGTATCAAATGAAAGTTTATTAATTATGGGGTGTTTAGATTAGCTCTTATCTTGCCTCATGAGATTAATTAAATT
Source organism: Artemisia annua (assembly GCA_014162995.1). Lineage (NCBI taxonomy): Eukaryota > Viridiplantae > Streptophyta > Magnoliopsida > Asterales > Asteraceae > Artemisia > Artemisia annua. The sequence continues at coordinate 86,660 of LBNU01005654.1, read as the reverse complement.
TAAAATAAGTTATGGTCCCACTTTTTAAGGTTATAAGCTTATCATATCAAGTTGACTTTTTATGAACTAAATGATAGCTATAAACTCAAGTTGATAGGGTCACAAGCAAAAAAGAAAAAATAAATGAGCTTATAATTTGCTTTTCTAAGTTCAAGTAAGCCCAAAAGCTAGAAAAAGAAGCTAATAAGAGATCGATCAAGGTTACAATATTCATGATCAGTATCACTATATTATGCATGGGGTTTCTTTTGTTATTATATGCTGACATGCATATTCTAGAAGTAATATAAGCTAATTGATATTTATAATGTGCCACAATAATGATGCGTATGTAGAATATATACTATCCTCATTTCTATTCTGATGAGGACCATAGTAGGAGTAAGGGTACTACTAAGCATAAGTAATCCTACTTATGTACACACTGAGGTTACTGGTGTGTTTTTCTTTTTGGGTCGTGACTTTGCAAGTAACCTTACTTCTCAACAAGTAATCTTACTTCTCCTACATACTGAAGTTACTGGTTTAGTCGTGACTTTATTATAAGTTCCCTTATTTTGTTTATTTTAGAATAATAAAGTTATCTTGTTTTACAAGATTAGTTTTCCTATAAATATAGGGTTTAGTGTTCATTGTAATGCATCTTTTGATCATTGATAATTAATAAACTTTGTGTTTTAGAGTCTTTACTCTTGTTTGGGTTTAATTCCCTTGAGATGCGCTTCGTATATCACCCTTGGATTATGGTTTATCTAAATACGCTTCCGCGCGTCCTGTATCATATTCTAAGGTATATATATATACACACACTGCACACAGGTGAAAATTGGTACTATTTAAATAAGGGTTTTGCTATTTGTAGCCAAAAATAATAATAATTAAAAAAAAATGCAACAAGGGTGGCACATTTGATTGGTATGGAGTAGTTAAATTCATAGGGTGGACAGTTATTCTGAATGTACAAACAATTTACATATCCTAATTTCTTGAACATAACCCTGAGGGCTATGTTTAGCTCTTTTCTTTAAACAATTCACACTTATGAGAAATGATAGAACCACAAAAGAACTTCCACAAAAACTCTTACAAAGTGAGGTGTCAATTTGTGATTGGTTTAATTAGAGAGGAGAAAGTATTGAAAAATGCACCAATCACGAAGTGACACCTCATTTTGTAAAAGTTTTTATGAAAGTTCTTTTGTGGTTCTATCATTTCTCCACACCTATATGTGATATTTGTGATGATAACAACTACGCAGTTATAGCGGCTATATTGAGCATAGATATCAAC
>LBNU01005654.1:20304-36548 GCA_014162995.1 Artemisia annua | reverse complement strand
AAAATAATGAAGTATGTACAAGAGTGAGATATACTCGAGCTTGAAATTACAAAAATATAAGTAGCTTAGAAGTAGATAACTTGGGTTAGTTGACTAGCAACTAATTCCGCCCTATCCTCCAAAACCAGAGATTTTACTGCTTTCATAAAATATAAAAATACAAAAAGAATCTTCCTCCACCCTTAGACCTAGATTAGAGTAGCTTTTAGCCTAACGAACACTATTCCCTGTGAGAGAACGATCAATCCCCCGGTACTTGCCACTTCACTATACTACATCGGTCAGGTACACTGCCTGGTGGGGATTGCAAGCTTCTCGAGATCCCTCGAGAGGTAAAACGTAGTGCGTGTTGCAATCCACGCGCATCAGTAGTAGCTCAAGAGTATGATTCAACTCCACTCTTTGACACTGAAGCAGAAATCGATGCCACACTTAGCCACATGGAAGATGAAGGGGGTAATCTCAATGTTGTTTCGCAAAATTTTATGGCAGATATTCCATCTGATGATGAATATGAGGAAATGTTATGGGAATTCTGAGAATATTACATATGTCGGTAATGCGGGTAATACGGATAAAGCATTGGATGCTAGTTTGGTTGACACAGAAAGTAGTGGGACAGAATTAGAACATTCGAATGACAGCAGCAGATTAGGGAATGATGCAGAGATCGGAACCTCCTATGACTCAGAGCCCAACTTTGACAAAGAACAGATGGTTGAGGAAGATGTCATACCCATCTATGATACAGAGCCCAACTTTGACAAAGAGCTAATGGTTGAGGTACAATCTACTGTTGATCATATTATGCCTGTTAATGAGAAACAACAATCTGAGCAACCTAACTTCAGTAATGAAGGAGAGGTTGAACAGAATGTTGTACAATGTCTAGACAAATTTTCTGAGTCTGAGTCCTTACTTGCTCATCTAATTACTGTAACATCAAGCCAAACTCTTGAGTCTGAAAACATTCTTCTCAAAAAGACCATTGCCCAGTTTCATAAAGATTTTTCAAAACTAGAAGCACATTGCATCTCACTTGAACTTAAATTGCAAAACGAATCTCTAACTTCGTGCAATAATGGTCAGTTTTTGAATGAACAAAGTAAACATGTGGATACATTAGTTAAGGAAAATGAGCTTTTAAAAGGTCAAATTCAAGCACAAGGGTTTGCAAATGCTGCATTGCAAAACAAATTAAGAAGATTGACTGGCCAGGGTGTGGATATTAAGCTTGCAAAACCATCAATCTTGGGGAAACCGCCTATTCAAACAATCAGAAAACCATCAGTTGTTAAACAACCAACTGCATTTAAATCTGAACGAGTCAAATTTTCAAAATCTCGGTTTGCCTCCCAAGTTGTTGAGATAAATCATTTGACAAAACCAGTCACTCCACATTCTTGGCCAAAGGAAAATGCATCTGTTTCTGCTAAACCTAAACACATGATTATGCCTGGTTCATCTAGGATTAGTTGGAAAACATGTCGAAAGCGAGCTTTAAACGTAAAGAATCTTATGACAAAAATGACAAGTACAAGAGCTATGATCTAGAAAAGGCTAGGAAAAAGGCACTACTTCAAAAGGATGGAATTCTAGGTTCAAAACCTCGTGTGATACCTTCCTCTGTATTGCAAAACACTGCTAGTAGTAGCAAACCAAAACCTAAGAGTACTCAACAAACTAATAGGAATTGGCTAGCATCTAAGAGTAGTTATTAAATAACCATGTTGTAGGTGCTTTAAAATATCTTTCAAAGGGAAATTCACTTGCAAAGGCACAATCGACTAAGACCAACAAACCCGTTGAACCAAAATTTAAGATTCAGAAACCTAAGAAGAGGATCAATATAGGACGTAGGTTTTCTCAACCAAGTGATGCTCACAAATTTCATTCCGCTGCACCTAAGAGGAAAACATCTCCTAGAACTAACCTTAGGTGGGTACCCACGGGTAGAATTTTCAAAGCGATTGGTCTTAGGTGGATCCCTACTGGAAAGATTTTAGACATTTGCCCCAAAACTAATGAAAAATCCACAGAATCTATCCCTGAGAAGAGAAAGGAAATCATTGATATAGTGTGTTCTGGTGTCAAGAAGATAATTGACACTACAACTTTATGCTTCTAACATCCGGAACCCGATTACACTTGGGGATCCATGTTCTCTGTTTTGTCTATTCTTTCTTTCTTTACTGATTCAATAGGAATGGCTTCGGAATAACTCAGTTTCAGACCCGAGCTTAACACTATGGCTTCTGAGCACAACAGCTTAGGACCCGCAATCCACCGTCTAATGTTCCTAGATCCTTCAGCTGAACCTTTATCACTCACCTGTCATCAATTGGAAACTTTGTTTGCTCCTCTGTTCACCAGGAATGTCGAATAATGTGCTCCATATGTATCTACTGTTTCCGCTGCACAACATGATACTATTCCAATTAAGACACAACTGAATCTACAACAACAACCGTTGTTGCAGATGCACATCCAATCGATTCTCCAACAACAGAAGAACAAACTGCTTCCAACAACAATGTTACAGCTGATGATCAACAAAATCAAGAAGTATCCCACACTTGCATCGGCTCCAACCATTTTTACTATAATCGAGAATAAACCATTATCAAAGTTCACACTTAACTGTCAAACGGCTAGATTTGGGCATTTAACCGCAAGATGTGACTACGGCGTTAATTCATTATTTTTTATTTAAGGTTGAAGTGAAATATCACGGGTGCATGTACTTAGTATCTTGAAGATATCAGGGTGGGATGGATGCATGATTCTTCGAGATCCTTGTTTGAACTTTTAACCTTTACTTTGACGAAGACTTGGATATCTAGTGTCACACGTAGTTACGTTGTAGTGCTCAGTGTCACACGTAGTTGTGGATAGTCAAGAGGTGATGTACGCCTTATACTTGATGGTTGGTTGGTTGAAGAGTATAGAGTACTTAGGGATTCAGAGGAGCACGAACTCTCTACAACGCTCTTAGTCATACATTAGTGCAAGTTTAAGTCACAAGTTTGGGATAACTTACTTCAGTCTTAAGTTCGTCATATTGGGTTTTCTCCATCAGTAGTCACTACAAAGAGCCGTCAGAATGATAATGGGGTCGGTTAAAGAGTTAGCTGAGAAGTGTTTCAAAGAGTCGAGATGTTATCAGCAGTTGATTCTCATGGGCTTTTTTATTGTACTTCACACATATTCGACCAATTGGACATACATGGGTTACATTGCCTTCGTTTTCCATCGTAAATATAGTATGTATGCTTCCGATTCCGCAATCACATCGTGGGAGATGAAAGAAGGGAAGAAATGTGCATATCAGGGACACATAATAGACTCACGTGATCGAGCTTACAATTTTATTACTACTGGAGAGATGTCTGAAGAGATGATCAGTGGTTCAGTTTTGTGATTTTGGTGTAATCATTTCAACTCTCGCGGGTTGTGAAGTGTGAAGTAGCCTACTTACGTGAGAAGATCTTGTTGATTTCTTGCTACCCCCGAACGGAGTTTCCGCATTGAACATAACTGGGTTTAAGTTACTAGTCAGATTTGCTTGGTGTGGTTTACGGTGTTATCTACAAATTCTGCTGCGACTTAAAACTTCAAAAGTTAGAAGACATGTTTACTCCATTAAAGGTTCGAATCTGCTGAAAACGGTTGTCAGTTTGGGAGGAAGCTGATTCAGAAACTTCACATTACGGCTCAACACTCAAAGTCCAAGCATGTTGCTCTTTGATATCATTGCATCAAGGAGCACGTCGAAAAGGGTACGATTGAACTATATTTTGTGGATACTCTAAAATCATCTATCAAAGTGTGCAAACTTCAAATCTTCAAAACATGTTCCTCATATGTAAACCTTTTTCAAAATTCAATCAATGGAACATATTTTGAGGGGGAGAAAAGCTTTCACAAAATCATGAAGTTTGCACGCCTTATCATAATTCTTCAAGAAAAATTGTTTCTTCATCTTTCAGATTAAAAACATATTTTGAGGGGGAGAAAAGTTTTCACAAAATCATGAAGTTTGCACACCTTATCATAATTCTTCAAGAAAAATTGTTTCTTCATCTTTCAGATTAAAAACTCATTTTCAAATATTATATGATCTCTCGAATTAAAATGTCCAAAAAGGTTTCACAAAGTAAATGCTAATTCGAGGGGGAGAAATGATATTTTTATCTTCCACAAATGTTCTCATAAGTCTCACACATAATTGAAAACGTCAATGAATCAGACTAACGATTGTTTATCCTTGATCTTTTTCCGCAAAGAGTTTCTAAATTCTTCAAGGTTGTTGTCTAATCGTTCCCTAAATGTTTCAAATGATTTCAACGGTCAAAAAGGCATTATCAGAAACTAGGGTTTATGTAATTTTCGATCGGGGCATTTCTTCTTTTATGTGTTTAGTCTAATTTAATTATTTCATATAGCTTTAGAGGACACTAAAGAATGCTCGATTGGTGTGTTTGCACGATTAGGAACAACATAGGTTTGAAATTATGTGATTTAGGGTTTAAGATGTCGATGTCTTTGCTGCTACTACTAGGACATTAGATTGTACAATACTCATGCATTATGATGCTAACATATGTGCAAAGTCTCAAGTCATAACCCCAAACCATGATAATAATAGGAAAATTTCGAGTGAGAAAATGATTTAATCTGTGATCTTGTGTGTTAATATGAGAATTCTGGGCACTTAGGAAGATTTAGAATGAGTTTTTGATTCATCTGTATACTTGTTTGTGCCTGATGCATTTCTTTCTGTGCAAGTACATGTTATCCCATTGATAGTCAAATTTTCAACAATTATCAAAATGTTTCTTATGGAACATATTTTGAGGTTAAAGGGCTAAACGTGTCAAATGGCTAAACATGGAAAAGGATTCAATTGATGAGAAACAAGTTTTTCAAACTCTACACTTTTATTTTACACCGGTAAAACAAGTGTGAAAACCAAAGCAAAGTCGTTCAAAACCTTTCAAATTTTCAATATCTGGAATGCTTTGGCTGCAATAAAAGAATGACTGAACATCCCAAATACCAGAAGGTTTCCATTCTTCACAAATCTTCAAAAAGAACCCATGAGGTTCAACTCTAGATGGAAATCTTCTTTTTCAGATTTTAAAACTCAAAAGAGAGACACCGGGTTTCTTAAACAACTTTCAAAAGAAAAAGAGTTTTAAATTTCCATTGATCCAACGAGTGGTATTTCAAAATGAAACAAAGTTTTTCACTCCTCGTTGGTATTCAACATCTTTTAATTGGATTGACACAATAATGGATTTCAAATTTTGGCAAACTCGTTGGCGCCATGCTTAAATAGGTTCCCAAGGTTGTTGTCTAATCTGATATTCAAGCATTCTTTGTTGCATAATACTGGATTGTTTTGTTTTCTAAAACCTTGAGCAGAATCATCCCAAGAATTTTCAAAAAGTAATTTTTAAAAATTACGATTCAAAATTCTGCTCAAGAAGACTATCTCTCGAATAAACTTCATTATTTGAGGGGGAGTATTTTGTTAAAAGAAAACAAATTTTGTATTACAACAACGCCTTGTGCACACATTTCAGTGTACAACTCGGGTTTCAAAGAAAGGAAAGTGCCTTGCTAAACCATTCTTTAAAACAAAACGTGCACTTTTCCTAAAAACAAGAAGCAAGTTCTCACGCAAAGTTTATCTAAAACTTCTTAATTTGAGCAAAATCTATTCAAAATTTTTCAAAAGGTTTTTCAAATCCAAAGTTTAAAAAATGTCAAAACTTATGCTAGTTGAAAGGGGGAGTATTTAAATGTAAAAGTTTAGTTACCTTGAAGCAAAATTTATTCAAGAATTTTTTCAAACTGAAATTTCTAAATCTTTAAAAATTTTGCTTCAAGAAGACTCCTTCCCTCAAACTTTAAAAAGTTTGAAATTCTCAAAACATATGCGAGTTTTGATGGGGAGTATTTCCAAAACAAAATGTTCAAAGTCATGCTTAATGGTTTGTGCACACATGACCGTGTACAACCCGCACTTTGTACTTAAAGGACCCTGTGGTACGCATCAGTGCTACAATCCTCACATAAGGAGCGAAAGCTTCTTACGTTTTAGTAGAATTAACAAACTTTTCATGATTTTTACAATTCTGCTCAAAAGACAAGTATTTCACCTCAATGAGTAGTCACTTGTTGAGGGGGAGTACTTGATTAAAAACGTCGTTCTAAATCTTAAAGTCTTGATTGATTTCTCCCCATAAGACTCAAAAAGGCATATTTTAATCAAAAAGTTTACAAAAACATCATTTGATATGCTATTTTTGAGGGGGAGAATAAGAAAAAGTGATTAAAATATGATGGAGTGTATGCTTAATGTGATAGTGCGGGCTCAACTCAGATATCACCCTCGAACTGACGAATCTTACGTGTATTAATCGAAAGGACTATGTCTAAGTAGAAAGTACCAATTCGAGAAACTTTTATTAGACATGAACTATGACGGGTCTAACCTTCTTTTCAAGAAGTGTTAACAACTTCAAGGTAGTTATTAGAGCTAGTTGTCACCTGAAAACTGACAATGGATCTCTTTAACTATACAACGTAAACGTGTCCCTCGGGGGATTGTCTATTCAGAGTGGATCAATTCAAAAGTGCTTACTCCTCCCGCATGTGCAAAATTTCTGAAAACATTCATGAGCATATGTGGAGGGGGAGTCTTTCTAATGAAATCTAAACCCTCAAAGTGTTAAAAAAAGTTTTATACTCATAAACACTTTGAGAGATTTTCAAAGATTTGGTTCAAAGGCATCAATAGGATAGTCATGGAGTTACAAGGTGACTAAGAATAGGAATAATCGTCCTATGATCCGCCAGAACCGGAGGGATCTACCCAAGGACACCACCAATAGTTAGAAAATAGAAGTCCTTAGGTATGATATGAAAAAAGGAGAAAAGAATGAAAGGAGAAAGAAGAGGTTGAAGAATTAAAAAGAAAATGAATGAAAAGAGTGAAAAGAAATAGCCCTCCATATATTCAACCTTAGGGCAGACACCGGGTTCAATTCATATGCTACTGGTTGTTGCTTAGGCGACACCGGTATTGAAGACAAAGTCGTCATGGACCCAGTGACGCAATGCACTAAACCTTCTTAGCCACTCAGGAATCTCTCAAAAGATGTTTGTTTCATTCTCATGGGGAACCAGTGTAATCTATCTACCTTCTCTTAGGGATGGTTGATATTGAAAAGGAGGCCCTCTACTCCATGCCTCCGCATAGGAAACCAAATGTGCACTTATCGAGTCTAGAGCGACGAGATAACATAAAAGATCTCTTAGGAACACGTAAAACTTCTACACAAGTGTCTTACATCATTGGACGCTAAATGTAAACTATCAAGTCCTATGCAGATAGCAATCTGCCTTGAACGTTTATGAGGGATTTAATTAGGTACTTCTCGAATGATTGAACGGAAATCCTGCCAGGGTCAACATCAAACAGCCCTGACAGCAGGTCACTTCGGTGATTCCTTGTAGATTACGCTTAGTGTTTATGATGGTTCCAAACGGTCTACAGTCGTGGGGTGATCTCCAGCGGCTCACCTAATCGTGGGTGTACTTATGTATGTCTGTGTAAGCCCTCTAGGGGGTATCCGATTAGGAACGGCCTTGGTAAGGATTAGAAGGAGTCTTCACACTATGTTGTCGACGAATTATAACTCCGAACCTGTAAGTACCGGATGTATTATTGCTAACTGTTTCAATGCAGGTACAACCACCATCTTGAACACCAACTTCCACATGCTCATACTTGCATCTCAACTACTAAGAAGCTCTCATGAAAGATCGAAGCAACGTATAAGTCAAAGAAAGATTCTATACCGAACGAAAGAATCTACAAAGTGAAAAGACAACGATCTAAAGTAAAGCAACGTTTAAAGAAGGATTCTACGTCAACACTAAGAACCTTCATCAATGAAAAGAGAGCTACACATGTATAGAAGTTCCAACGTCTAAGATGTATGAGCATGTCAGAAAGACGCAAGAAGTGACGAATGGCAGAATATGACATCACTTGATCACTACCACATCATCAAATACAAAGAACAAAGAACGATGAATCATTTATCTAACGAATTTTTGAAGACGTCTAAAGCCGTGAAAGTCAAAGTTTAAGACAAAAATGAAGACGTCTAGCAACCTTGATGACCAACCCTTAAAGGGAGATTGTTAGGAATGCTTCTAAACATTATCAAGTCTTGGTCATCTAATTATGTAATAGGTTGCTTTATATTATCATTATGTTTAGTCTTTAATAATGTTTCATGTTATTAAGTCTATTATTCATGTTATGTAAAGGTCTAAGGGCTATATGTGTAACAATGTCAAAGTCATGAGAAGCCCTAGGCCACTAGTATAAATACTCTTGTAACCCTCCTTTGAGGGTGTTGGTTCTCTAGTTATTCATCTTCCTTATTTCATTTCATATTGAGTTCCTTCCACTCTCTCTCTACTCTCTTTCTCTCTCTAACTTTGTCTCTATAAGATTCTATGTTCTTATGTTACAAAATGGTGACCTAACAAAACATAAACAAGATAACTAAAGCTTGACATACAACCACACAACAAACCCCAAGATACGTGAGTAGGCAGTCTAGTCTCCGAGTCACTTTTGACATCAATCACATTTCCCTAAGCCCAGGTGAGTTCATAGCCTCACACTCTTTTTAAATGCTTTACAAACCCTATGAGGGGGATAAATGCTACTTACTTTACTTTAAAACCGAATACAAGTCTTTTACTTTGGGTATTGCATGAGTAACACTATCTGCCACCATTACATAACTAAAATTCATGAGCCTTAATCGTTTGGGATATTTTACCCAAGCGAACGCGAGTATAGTTGATAGATCTATTGGAGTTTGACAAGTCAGGTTGGTTTGCCTGTGTCTTGGGCACCAATAAGTACTATACTTGAAACCTCTAAGGATTAACTTTGGCAAGTTATCCTTCTCGTCCCCTCATGGTGGTCTGCAGACCCCATGACTCGAACTGTTAGTACGGTTTCATGAGCTTAGTGCGATAACACCTACTCTCTTCAATATTGTACTGATCATACAATACTGACACAAACTGTTTAAATACGGTTTCTACTACTTTACATGGGTGTATAACAACGTAGCCCATGCTTTACTAAACACGTATTCACACTACTACCACTTAAACCTATGACTCTCACTCAACACCTAGCGTTGACTCTTTAAGCATGTATCCTAGGTATATAGTCGTTACGGAGCTATGGCAGGGAGCGGCACTGAACTTGGAGGACTTTCAACTTTGTTATCATTCAAATACTATTTCACACTTAGATTCACGGGACCTCATCTTGATAAAACTCTGATATATTAATGAATCATAACTTATTTATTAAACCGTCTCTTTTCAAATCGTTTTCTATTATTGTGACTGTTATTCCATGAAGTAATACCTCAACCCTAAATCCGCTGCGAATCGTGAAAATGGGGGTGTTACACATGTGTTATAAAGATCTCATTTAAAACACCATTTGTGCTCCAACCGCGTCCCCTCCCCTTTTTGTTTTTTCATTTTTTTATTTATTTATTAGTTATTTTTATAAATTTCTTTTTTATTATTAAACTACAAAATTGAAAAGTACGGAATAAAAAAAATAAAGTTCAACACGTCAAAAGAATCAAACTGACAAAAAAATGAAACAAAAAATAATAAAAAACTGTTTTTTAATGTTAACAAGAAAATCAAAAAGGAATATTTTGTACTCTCGAGTTTTTTTTATGAAACAAGAGGGGTGCCGAAAGTAGTACCCGTTTGTAATATATGTGGAGTTATCATTGAGTAAGTAGAAAGTACAACAACTAGAGAACATTATATGATATTATTGATTGTGATCCTATTTAATAATTGAAACAAGAACACACTTTTTCCAGTATCATCTTACTACAATTTTACATAAGTAATCAGAATCACTTAAATGATTTGAAAGTTAAGCTAAGTGGAAGCTAACGTGGAGGGTGCAGCGAGGGTTTATGTTTTTTCTCTTTTAAAACCTTATCATTCAACTTTTCGTTAACTATTGTAACACATTTTCTATTTTCCGTTAATCTTAATTTTTATCTTTTATTACTTAAAAATACCTTCAAACACCTTTCTTTCTTTTTGTTTTTGTGATGAGCGAGAGCTTTTATTATTTATTTATTTATTTTATTTATTTATTTCTTTATATATATATATATATATATATATATATATATATATATATATATATATATATATATATATATATATATATATATATATATATTCCACTGAAGCATAAAATGGAGTTTTTGTCTTGTCCCAAAAGGGAATCTCCTTTCTTTAGTCACACACGTTTGCACTTAATTTATTTGATAATTTTTTATTTTATGAATATATTTTTCTTTTTTAAATTACTATTATTATTATTATTATTATTATCATCAATCATTATTATTTATTTTTTTGATTTTGACATAAAGTATTTTTGTATGAGTTATACAATTCTTGATGAAAATTATATCAGTGGAAAAATATTTAAAACTTACTCAATTTATATAATTTGCATCAAATATTATATTTCACAAAAAAATAATTAAGGTGAAAATTGAAAAAAGACTTTAAAAGGTAAAAAATTGACAAGTAAATTGAAACGAAGTTAGTATTTTACTTAAAGAATTAACTCAATAACTCGAAAAGACGCTATGCATATACCATAAATATAATGAAATCATAAACACAAGACGTTTTTAGTTGCGTTAAGTTTTACTGTATCGAGTTTCGGAAGACAAATTATTATGGGTGATTGTAAACCCACTATATTAAATTTCCATGAAAAGACGCTTACATTTACATCTTTTCATTCTCTTTCTGCAAACAAATTCTCTAATGCAGATGAAAAAAATATCATGATATGATGATGTCTTTTCAATACGTCCAAATGCTAAATGGTGTTCCAATAAATGTGTGTACAATATCTTCCCGTCAAAAGGAGCTTTTAGAAATCACGTTGATGTTGGCAGGTAATTCACTAGTGAAGTGGATGGGCATCCAAGAATCATAATTAAGTTGACTCTCTGTTATAAAAACTGGATAAAACAAATAAGTCGAAATTAAACAAGTAACCCGTAACTATATGTTTTTTTTGGTGCAGGACCCGTAAATATATGTACATCATAATAGGATGATTTTAGTTGTCCACTTTTCCTAGAGGAATAAATTTCTTTAGTGCCGAGGTTTTGGTAATAACGAGCAATTGGTCACTAATTAGTAACAGCATTTAGTTAAGAGAAAATAGCTGGTCACTATATTTTGTTTGCCAAGTTAGTAACGGGAACATTTGGCTTTGGTGGTCTGAGTATGACAGTTATACGTTTTATGTATCAAATAAGTTAAATATTGAACCCTATAATACTAAAAACAATTATTTTAAAATATAAAAAAATTGCATGGTATATTTTTTCCCTTAACAGGTCTTAGCAGGTACCCAATTTGCCAGCTCTAGCCCAAGTCCACACAATTGTTCACTATTTGACATAACAAGGTAGGTGAACTTACTGTACTTTCTAATTTATTGTCAAATTTAGAACTAACTAAAAAAATGTGGTTAGTTATTCCTTTCTTTCTCGGTTCTCACCATCTCTTTAACTTTTTAACTTGTAAAAGCTATTAGGGTACATTTGGTTGAGGTATATGGGAATGAAGGTATGGGAGTCAAAGGTGATCCATATTGTTTGTTATGAGGCAATGATGGTATCAAACACATAGCAACTATCAAAATTGATAGGAGGGTTTATAGGTGTCTAGGGATGAGCATTTGGACCCGAATCCCGGTATCAAACCAGAACTGTATCGGTACTGTACCGAAACGGAATCGGCTACTAATACACGGTACGGTACCGATACCATGAATCGAGCCAAAAAAAAATCGGTACCACTAATACGGTACTGGTACAAAAGTAGGAAGTACCGAAAAAATTCCCGAAATTTGAGTAGCTATGTTTTGAATTAAATAACTTATCCAAGCACCTATTTAGCCTATTTCATGTCAACCAATCTCAACACTATATAAAACAAGGTTGGGTTTTGGCAAGTCAACCCCTCAAAAATCTTTAAAACTCGACACGTGGCATTTTTTTCCAATCCAATGGTCCACAGATAATTTAGTCCCTTAAAAGTAGCTCCTCAATTAATATAACCTAAGACTGATTCTCCCCAAATCATTCATCCCCTAAAACACAAATATAACCGAAACATTCAACCCCTAAATCAAATCACCCCTAAATCAATTCATGCCCAATATTAGTTATCATGATTCGATAATTATACACAAATCAGTTATCACAATAATAGTATTAGTAATTGTGAATAAATCAATGATACAAAAAAAGAGGATCCTACTTCGCTCATGCACCGTCTTTTAACCCTCCTACCACTGGTAAAGCTAGCAGTCTAATAAAATTTCTGCATGTTAAGACAGCACACTAGTACATTTTCATTGACCACTGAGACCAACCCCCAAGCCCGGTCTTTGAACTAATAAAGATGGCATAGTAGAAAACTTCAGACTGACTATCATGTGTCTTTGTATTATCACAAATCAAAAAACGAAGATGCATCATTGATATCAAGTCTCCATATGCAAAAAGGTGTGTTTTTTTAATCTTTTACTTCTCAATATATCACTGATTGATTTTGATGATTGGAAAAAAAAATATGTTTTCTGTTTAATGATTGGTAATTTTAGATTGTTTCAATAACTCTTATATTTTCTTGAATATAGGATTAAAATCGTGTATGAAGGAATCATCTATTGGAGGTAATTTGCTTAGATTTGTTGAAAAAAATGTTAGGTGCCATGTGTTTGATGAAATTTCTCTTAGAGGGAAGTTTGTAGAATTTTTTGTAATTTTTTAATTCTGAGTATATATATATGTCTGATATGGCATTCAAAAGTGAATATGTATGCCATCTGATATGCTGCATTTTATCGTATGAGTACCGAGATTGTACCTTCAGAACATGTTTCAGGTTTTGAATTTTACCTTCAAATAGCATACCTTGAATTTTACCTTCAAATAGCATACCTGAAATTGACAGTTGAAGAATAGCTCTACAACATGAAAATAGCATACTTGAAAATGAAATGTAGGTATTAGACATGTGTATGAAGTCTAAACGCTGAAAAGGGAGCTCAAAATTAGATNCTTGTACTCTAAATGGTTTGTAATTCGAATGATATGTTTTGCAACATTTATAAACGTCCCGTGTTGTGGTCGTTAGCTATAAATGTGCCTGGTTTCTATTTGTGTAATACCCCCAGCATGATAGCTGCCGTATTTGAGTTGGGGGTGTTACAATATATATATATATATATATATATATATGTATATACATATATATATGTATATATATATATAGATATATATATATATATATATATATATATATATATATATATATATATATATATATATATATATATATATATGTCTGATATGGCATTCAAAAGTGAATATGTATGCCATCTGATATGCTGCATTTTATCGTATGAGTACCGAGATTGTACCTTCAGAACATGTTTCAGGTTTTGAATTTTACCTTCAAATAGCATACCTTGAATTTTACCTTCAAATAGCATACCTGAAATTGACAGTTGAAGAATAGCTCTACAACATGAAAATAGCATACTTGAAAATGAAATGTAGGTATTAGACATGTGTATGAAGTCTAAACGCTGAAAAGGGAGCTCAAAATTAGATACGATGAGAGCAAGTTTCATGATGGAACATATGATTAGATAAGAGGAGAATAAGAATATGTTACGTAGTAAATGTTAGACTTCTACATATTACTACATAACATATTCTTATTCTTATGTGCTCCTTCTTTTGTACCTACGTAACAAAACTGATACATGACCTTTTTTTTTGCTTCATTATAGTATTGCAAAAAGACATTTTTGTTCCTCTTATGTTTTTTCATGCTATTGATGATGATTTTATACATCGTGCTATTGACTAGAATATATATGTTAATGTGTGAATTTGATATATGGTTTAAAGGGTTTATGTTTCACTTATTGTGCTAACATTGAATGAATGACTACGTTACTGTGTGAATTTGATATAGGGGTGAAAGACAAATAGACGGTTAACTTTAAAGGAAATGGAAAGCTTTGTGTACAACATCCGAGAGCTGATGGTGATCGAAAATTGAAGGTAATATAAAGCGATTTATAATGTATTTCATCTTATCATTTGAATGTAATCTTTTCCACTACAAACTGTATGACCAATATCATTTTGAAACTTTATTAGAATCAAGTTTATTTTGAAGGTATAAACAAGTTTGTTACTTAATACAATGTCGTCTTATTATGCTTTTTAATTTATAATTGTTCCTAAATATTGTTTGTTATAGATGATGTTTTAATCTTTAACTTTTGTATCTTTTTCTTCAAGGTTTATGAAGTTGGCTACTTCAAGGTTTTCATCGTGCCACTATGGTTTAAGTATTTATGCAAATAAAATCAATATGCTAATTTTTTTTTATTATTTGTTATGTCGTAGTCATCTCTTTGGTGCTGCCCTCGAGACCTATTGACGCTCCTCCATACAGTGTTTGTGAGGTTCTCTATCTTGCATATAACGCGTTGTATAGTTCTATCGTTACAACTTTTATATAGTTATCTACGACATGCATTAAAAAAGGACATCGAATTGCTTACCTAAATGTTAGATATTTCGCATATTTATTGCTTATATAGAACCGTTTATGAGCTTAATGATTAATAATTATTGAAATAAGCTATTCCAACTATGCAATTTGATGTATCAAGTTATTGAATTCGATATTTTGTTACTGAAAGTAGGTGTTTTGAAAACGTGCTTGAGGATTCTTATTCCAATTTTTTTACTTTTAAAAACATCGAGCAAATACATAATTCTATAGGCAAGCCCAAACATCCCCCAGGATTTCCATAAACAGATTTGCTGATCCAAATGAGGCTATATTTTCAAGAATTATGTGTGGGACTGTAACACCTGGTACTTTTCCTAAAACCCATTTCTAGCCAAACTTCTATTTTCGTGCCTGAACCACTTTTAAAACTTTAATGCATGTTAAATTGGATTTGAGAAGCGTGAGATATATTAGGAACGAGAATTTATTCCTTAATTTACTCAGCACAACCTAGGATACTCGAATTTGTTTCATTTGCCAAATTATTTGATTTATTTTGAGTTTGAGAAAAACTCTGAAATTTATTCTTGATTCTATTGGAAAAACTATTTCGTGAACAATGGCGCAAGTTTCGTGAATTTTCGAGTCCGTTTGCTATGTTGTTTGAGCCCCGAACCGTTTTTACGAGAAGTTTACTATATTGGCAAAGTTAGTCCCTTGAGTTAATTTACAAATCTTACCCTACACTTTACTTAATAACCAATCTACCCTGGACTTAATCCTATAAATACCCCTAATAATAATATTATTTCATTTTCACCTCACAAAAACACACACACCCAAATCACTTTCTCTCTCTTCCCTCTCTCTCCCTCTCGCCGGCGTAAACCCCCACCCACCGGATTCTTTAATTTCCGGCCACCGGAAAATATTCCGGCCACCACCACTCTCACCACCTACCTAGTTTCATAGATCGGGACACCCCCGACTCATCCCCGCAACCCGTTTTGCCTCATTCGAAAGCACGCGCCCCCTAGATCCCTTTTTCCGTTCGAAAACCGTCACCACACGCCGCCACTTTACCCCTTCGTGTTCTTTTGGTAACCGAGCACTCCCCACCCTCTTTTAATCATGTTTCATTAATAAAAACACGTTTTAGACAAAACCCTAATTTTATAATTTTAATAAATCCGAGTTTAATATGTTTTCTTTTATAAAATCGTGTTTATTTAAGGTTTTAATAACAAAACTCGTGTGGTTTTTCATTTTTGGTCTCGTTGGGTCGCGACTCGGTCAACTCACCGAGTCAACTCGGTTGACTCGGTGAGGGTTTCGCTTATTTGATGTTTTGGTTGAGTTGGTGACGAATGGGAGTATATATTTTGGTTGTTTGGGTGATTTTGAGGCTTCGTTTGGTTTGTTGAGGTCTCGGCAGCCCTCGCCACCACCACCGAGCCATGGTGGTGGTGGTGGGAGGTTAATATTATTATTATTATTGTTTTTGGGTGACTTTGGTT
>LBNU01005653.1:40501-81214 GCA_014162995.1 Artemisia annua | reverse complement strand
GGGTTTGAACAATAACCCATCATCGATATGTGAGATTCACATCTATTTTTAATATCAGAATATTATAAAGAAAATAACTATAACAAACCAGCTATATTATTTTCTTCTTTTTGTTAAAGAAAATCAAAACACAACCCTACCTGAGAATTAATGTTGTTTCGACATGAATTTTTGTTCATTTATTATAGAAAGAATGTAATAATTTAAAATGCGTAGCTCACCAGAAATTAAAATACGTAAAATTATTGTTAGAAAAAAATATAAATGAAAAATATTTGTTTAGTCATAGGGTACCCGCCGCCGCATTGCGCGGGTACCCTGCTAGTATATATATATATATATATATATATATATATATATATATATATATATATATATATATATATATATATATATATATATATATATATATATATATATATATATATATATATATATATGCTTTGGTTCCATTGAGAATATTAAAAAGCAATTATAACCGTTTGATTATTTTGATCTTAATTGGCTATATTAATTGTGTATTATGATTAAAAGAGTATTATGGTAATTGAACTAGCTTATAGACCCGTTGTCACCGGGTCATTTTTTAAAGAGATATAGAAATGAGATGATAAGAAAAAGTATTAAAGTCAATTTGTTCCATTTAAAATATGAAACAAAGAATGAGACAATGCGGCCATTATAATATAAGAAATGGATTATGTTACAATTACACAAACAAACGTCCAACCTTGGTGCTCCAAAACTTTTTTTTTTAGTAACAAAATATGTGTGTGACCGCCTATCGATTTACAACCAACGTGTAGGTTTGTTCCATTTAGAATATGAAACAAATAATGAGAGAATGAGTCCATTATAATGCACGTTATTGTTTATGTTACAATTACACTAGCAAACGTCAAAGTTTTGGGTGTCCAATTTTTTTGTGTTGAGTTAACAATAGATGTGAGTTAGAGCGTATAGATTTACAACTATAACATTGGAAAATAAAAAATAGATTCAATCGTATATAAAATCATAGCTTAAAGACCCGTTGACACCGGGTAATTTTTAAAAAAGATATAGAAATGAGATGATAAGAAAAAGTATTGAAGTCAATTTGTTCCATTTAAAATATGAAACAAAGAAATATGAAAATGAGATAATAAGAAAACAATGAACGTAAACATTTCATTAATATATGAAAGAAAAAATGAGATAATACGTGAATTATTCGATAAACAATTGAGTTTGTAACAATTAAAATAATACACGTCCATGCGTTGTCGTCTCCAAATTTAACGGTCCTGAATAGCAAATGACGTATGTGAGCGCTAATCAATTTAATAGCAAATGTCCATTCCGTGCACACGTGTTAATCCATAGAAAATGTAAGTAAAAGTAGCTTATGATTCATAATATATCTTACACTTATATTCAAAATCATTTAATCACTCTTATAACCCGTTTCATTACAGTTAAATATGTTACACTTATATTCAAAATCACTTAAGCACTCCTACAACCTGTATCATTACAGTTAAATATCTTATACTTATATTCTAATTCATTTAATCACTCTGCATATATACACAACCTAAATACAATGGTAGATCTTATTATTTGATTATTGGTCTTTATAGTTGTTCTGATTCTTGACCCTTAGAACAAACATGTTTTCAATAAACTTATAACTAACATAAAGTATTCAAGTACATTTAGGTAAATTATATCTAAATCATTTAATCACTCTGCACATATACACACCCCTAAACACGATGGTAGATCTTAAAAGAGACATGGAATACCTTCTAAATCACTTTCCGTCAAGCTACTGCAGTTGAATATCTTACGGTTATATTCAAAATCACTTAATCACTCCTATAAACCATTTCATTACAGTTAAATATCTTACGCTTATATTCAAAATCACTTAAACCCTCCTACAACCTGTCTCATTACAGTTAAATATCTTACGCTTATTTTCAAAATCATTTAATCACTCCTACAACCCGTTTCATTTTAGGTGTTTACCATGTATTGATGCAGGAAGATAAAAGAGACATGGCATACATTCTAAATCACTTACCATCGTATCGTAGTTGAATATCTTACGCTTATATTCAAAATCACTTAATCACACCTACAACACGTTTCATTACAGTTAAATATCTTATGCTTATATTCAAAATCACTTAATCACTCCTACAACACGTTTCATTTTAGGCGTTTACCATCTCCTACAACCCGTTTCATTTTAGGTGTTTACCATGTATTGATTTTGAAGATAAAAGAGACATGGCATACCTTCTAAATCACTTTCCATCAAGCTATTGCAGGTGAATATCTTACGCTTATATTGAAAATTACTTAATCACTCCTACAACCCGTTTCATTATAGTTAAATATCTTATGCTTATATTCAAAATCACTTAATCATTCCTAAAACCTGTTTCATTACAGTTAAATATCTTACGTTTATATTCTAATTCATTTAATCTCTCTGAACATGTACACACCCCTAAATACGATGGTAGATCTTATTATTTGATTCTTTGTTGTTCTGATTCTTGACCCTTATAAAAAATGATCTGCAATAAAACTATAACTAATCATAAATTATTCAAATACGTTTAGGTAAATTATATCTTAATCATTAAATCACACTACACATATACCCACCTCTAAATACGATGGTAGATCTTAAAAGAGACATGGAATACCTTCTATATCACTTTCCATCAAGCTATTGCAGTTGAATATCTTACGCTTATATTCAAAATCACTTAATCACTCCTACAACCCGTTTGATTACAGTAAATATCTTACGCTTATATTCAAAATCACTTAAGCACTCCTACAACATGTTTCATTGCAGTTAAATATCTTACACTTATATTTAAAATCATTTAATCACTCCTACAACGCATTTCATTTGAGGTGTTTACCATCTCCTACAACCCGTTTCATTTTAGGTGTTTACTATGTATTGATGCAAGAAGATAAAAGAGACATGGCATACCTTCTAAATCACTTTCCATCAAGCTATTGCAGTTGAATATCTTACGCTTATATTCAAAATCACTTAATCACTCCTACAACCCGTTTCATTTTAGGTGTTTACCATCTCCTACAACCCGTTTCATTTTAGGTGTTTACCATGTATTGATGCATGAAGATAAAAGAGACATGGCATACCTTCTAAATCACTTTCCATCAAGCTATTGCAGTTGAATATCTTACGCTTATATTCAAAATCACTTAATCACTCCTACAACCCGTTTCATTATAGGTGTTTACCATCTCCTATAACCAGTTTTATTTTAGGTGTTTACCATGTATTGATGCATGAAGATAAAAGAGACATGGCATACCTTCTAAATCACTTTCCATCAAGCTATTGCAGTTGAATATCTTACGCTTATATTCAAAATCACTTAATCACTCCTACAACCCGTTTCATTACAGTTAAATATCTTACGCTTATATTCAAAATCACTTAAGCACTCCTACAACCTGTTTAATTGTAGTTAAATATCTTACGCTTATATTCAAAATCACTTAATCACTCCTACAACCCGTTTCATTTTAGGTGTTTACCATCTCCTACAACCCGTTTTCATTTTAGGTGTTTACCATGTATTGATGCATGAAGATAAAAGAGACATGGCATACCTTCTAAACCACTTTCCATCAAGCTATTCCAGTTGAATATATCACTTAACCACTCCTACAACCCGTTCCATTATAGTTGAATATCTTACGCTTATATTGAAAATCACTTAATCACTCATACAACGTGTTTCATTACAGTTAAATATCTTATACTTATATTCAAAATCACTTAATCATTCCTAAAACCCGTTTCATTACAGTTAAATATCTTACGCTTTTATTCTAATTCATTTAATCTCTCTGCACATGTACACACCCCTAAATACGATGGTAGATCTTATTATTTGATTCTTTGTTGTTGTGATTCTTGACCCTTATAAAAAAACTGATCTGCAATAAAACTATAACTAAACATAAATTATTCAAATACATTTAGGTAAATTATATCTAAATCATTAAATCACACTGCAAATATACACACCCCTAAATACGATGGTAGATCTTAAAAGAGTCATAGAATACCTTCTAAATCACTTTCCATCAAGCTATTGCAGTTGAATATGTTACGTTTATATTAAAAATCACTTAATCACTCCTACAACCCGTTTGATTACAGTTAAATATCTTACGCTTATATTCAAAATCACTTAAGCTCTCCTACAACCTGTTTATTGCAGTTAAATGTCTTACACTTATATTTAAAATCATTTAATCACTCCTACAACCCATTTCATTTGAGGTGTTTACCATCTCCTACAACCCTTTTCATTTTAGGTGTTTACTATGTATCGATGCATGAAGATAAAAGAGACATGACATACCTTCTAAATCACTTTCCATCGAGCTATTGCAGTTGAATATCTTACGCTTATATTCAAAATCATATAACCACTCCTCCAACCCGTTTCATTGCAGTTAAATATCTTACGCTTATATTCAATATCACTTAAGCACTCCTACAACGTGTTTAATTGTAGATTTGTAGTTAAATATCTTATGCTTATATTCAAAATCACTTAATCACTCCTACAACCCGTTTCATTTTAGGTGTTTACCATCTCCTACAACCCGTTTCATTTTAGGTGTTTACCATGTATTGATGCATGAAGATAAAAGAGACATGACATACCTTCTAAACCACTTTCCATCAAGCTATTGCAGTTAAATATATCACTTTATCACTCCTACAACCCGTTTCATTACAGTTAAATATCTTACGCTTATTTTCAAAATCACTTAAGCACTCCTACAACCTGTTTAATTGCAGTTATCTTCGCTTATATTCTAAATCACGTAATCACTCCTACAACCCGTTTCATTTTAGGTGTTTACAATCTCCTACAACCCGTTTCATTTTAGGTGTTTATCATGTATTGATGCATGAAGATAAAAGAGACATGACATACCTTCTAATTCACTTTCCATCAAGCTATTGCTGTTGAATATCTTACGCTTATATTCAAAATCACTTAATCTCTCCTACAACCCGTTTCATTACAGTTAAATATCTTACGCTTATATCAAAATCACTTAATCACTCCTACAACCCGTTTCATTTTAGGTGTTTACCATCTCCTACAACCCGTTTCATTTTAGGTGTTTACCATGTATTGATGCATGAAGATAAAAGAGACATGACATACCTTCTAAATCACTTTCTATCAAGCTATTGTAGTTGAGTATCTTACGCTTATATTCAAAATCACTTAATCACTCCTACAACCCGTTTCATTTTAGGTGTTTACCATCTCCTACAACCCGTTTCATTTTAGGTTGACTTTGTTTTTGTTTCATTACAGTTAAATATCTTACGCTTATATTCTAAATCATTTAAGTTGAATTTGTTTTTTGTTTTGTTGAAAAAAAGAGTGTTTAGTTGTGTTGTAAAGAAATACGAAAATGAGAGAATACGAAAAAAACGTAAACATGTTTCATATATATTTGTGAAATAAACAATGAGATAATAGCAAAAGACGTCGGTGAACGCTAATCAAGTTAATAGCCAACGAACAATATAAAACACTATTAAAAATGATTATCAATTGTAAAACTAAACGATAATTTAAGTTTTCATTAAATAAAAGCAATTATCAATAAATGGAGTTATTTTATTCTTGACCGAGCACCATGCCAATGAATCAAGATCGTTTGAAATATCCTCATTTCCTCTTCGTGATCATTCGAGGCAAAAAGCTTTTTCATCATTATTTTCATTAGTCTTTTTGGGCCAAGTGAATCGATAAACCACATTAGTCACATCTCCGCTACAGTTCTTCAAGATTACTAACAAAAATGTAAAATTCTACCAAACAGACGTAATAAAAATGCCATATAGATGTGTTTGCATACTAACTTAAAGGTTAAGCACAAACGGACTTTGACTTTTTTAATTCAAATAGAGCATTATATAATTCTAAAATTGACATATAGGTACATGGATTATAACAATAACTTCAACCACGCATTGCTATCTAATTGTCTTGCATGATACAAATTGAGCCCAATAAGGAGTGAAGTATTAGTAAATGCATACAAAACAATAGAAGTTAAAAGGTGGGTCACCAAAGTATTATACCTCTAACTCCAAATACTTTTTCCAAATTAAGATTCGGTCCTCAGTTGTTTATTGGTAATTTTTACTTTTTGACAACTTCGTATAAACTTTAAGCGACTTTTGATCCAGTTAACCAATTCGACTTGTTTCCTTTTAAGACTTTTCAGTTGACCCATAAGAGATAAAACATTACCCTAAATCCTAATTGACCCATTTGTATGCTAAGGCCAGTAGAAATAGAATTCTGAGAAAGCAAAGAGATGATCCTCAAAACTAAAAAAATAAAAATCTGCACGACCTCATTTAATACACTTTTCTTTATCTAAACTAAAGAAAAAAAATACTAAAGCTTTTAGTATAGTACTAATTCTTATCATTTTCAGTTTCACAGTTCTGATCTTTTCAGCTCACAACCAAATATAACCACCAATAACATCAAATTTATAAAACATATAGAAGCAGAAAACCATACAACATTACATATCAGATTAAAGCAAGCAAACGGCTGCCAAATTCAAACATACTCACTCTAGAGTCACTCAAGTGGTAATTCTAAGACTATGAAGACAGCTTGAATCCACCACTTAGCAACTTAGATGCTGATGCAGCATTTATTTCTTCTTTTCTTCGTCTCACGTTCCATTCTTTTTGAATTGGATGAATAAGACGAATCTGAGAAGATAGATGCGATTTGATCAATGCTCGTTTATCATCCCTGTTCTTATTAAACTTTGAAGAAAACTTTACACGTTTAGCAGACGCAAAATCTTCTTTAGATGTTGGGAGTAGTCTTACCCCAAGTCCCATTTTTCTTGCAGTAACTTTTTCTTTAGCAACTCTTTTCTTTTGTTCCTATTGTTTAAAGCAACATATGAGTAAAGAAGCCTAAAAAGTATATATGAAAAGGTTTAAGTCAGGTAGTAGCAACCTACTTAATTTGATGGTGTAACATGGCAATTTTTGTGTCCGACTAACCGGTCAAATAAGCAAACCAATGAAAGGATAGATAGCAAAACGGGACAAAAATGTGAGCATATTTGCTGATATGGCCAGATTTTTTACCCATCAAGTTTAAGCATAAATACTACTAATAGATGATTGTAAAGAGTACGTAGCTATTTTATGACAAAAATCCTATAAAAAGGCACCGAAATCATTAAATATTTGAATTATAAGTCTAAGTGGAAGAAGTATGTCTCTAAGTCTGGCATGAAGGGACTTGTTTAAAAAGTACTCATCTAAATGGCTATCATAAGATACTTCCTCGCCACCAAAGTTAAATACACAAGATAGATTAACAAATAATAGATATAACTTGACCCGTTCACCCCTTATATGTCAATGGGTCTATCTTTCGTCCTTTTTTATTACCCATTTGACCCATTACATCAATGAGCGCATACATTCAAATAAGCCGTAACTTTTCCAATCTAAATACTTTCTATTGAAAAGCTATCTTTTAGACATAGTTAAAAATTTAAGTAATTTATGTGTTTTATGAAATTCAAAATCAAACCAAGATGTAGCAGGGCAACCCAACCCCCTGACCTATTTGACCCAAAGAAAAGTATTTTTTTTCAAATGTATTGCTCTGATCCAAACAAATTTTTACCTATTCCCGACCCAACCTGATCTTGTTAACCGGTATATGTATTTTGTAATCTGTTCGTGACCCAAGTGGTGATTAAAAAGGACGAACCTTTGTGTCATTACTTATCTAAGTGATTATCTCTTTACTGCATTCCTAAAAAGGAATCCCATTATCCAAAACACTCTTCCTAACTGCTTATCTGGTTTATTTAACAGTTGATAAATAACTATTGAACATTTAACAAAAAGCAGTTCAATTTAAAATAAGCAACCCCAAACACCCTTTTTGTCTATCTTTTTTAAATGGGTACTAATATGAAGATTAATAATCTTAATAAGCAACCCCAAACACCCTCTTTATAATCTATAGTTGCATACGAATTGCAAAATTTTAAATGTATTTGATTTATAGCTAATTGATCATACATATATAAAAATAACAAAATGGAAATGAAACAAACATTTGCATAGATAACCTAACTGAGACTAAAATGAACAATATTTGGACTAACCTGATACCTCATTTATAGATTTCATGATCATCTCTTGGAATTTCTGTTTCAATTGTGGAAATTTGTGTTCAAAAGGGCCGATTTCATATCCAATTCCTTGTCTTGTTCAAACGACTGCAATCTGGAGTCCATGTTATTTTGACTCTTGTTCAAACGACTGCCGCTTTCATATCTGATAGCATTAATGCATTTAGAGAATAAAAAAATCCTGATAATATATACCATAGTCTTTAACAAAGGTAAATCATTTGATATTACAACGATCACTAACTGAAATAACAAATTTCATAAATATTGTTAATAATCAGACTTTCCAGAGATTGCATTAGGACACCTTTCTTCCCAAAAAGCACAGCCTTGATCCATTTTCCAGGAGGCTTCATCATTTTATCACTTAAGCAGTTTTGATAAGCAATCCCAGACACCCTATATTCGTACCACTTAAGCAGTTTTGATAAGCAATCCCAGGATACATAGTACCAATCCGTTGTATTTATGTCGGAAATGGTGCCCTCACAGGTGAAATGCACAGCCTGCATTCGTTAGCAAATCAGCTTAGGCAATAAGCACAGAAAAAGTATCCAAAATAGCTTATAAAAGCACAAAAGAATATATTACCTCATTTTGTAATATAGACGACATAGTTTTTGAGATTTACCCAATCATGAACCCCACGTGCCTCTCTTAATCCGTAGGTAAGACCTGAATACATACCAGCAGCCAAACCTGAGATGATAAATGTCGATTGTTAGCAACTTTGAATAGCACACATACAATTAGAGAACCGTTAGTAACACATGTGTTTACCCCATTGTAGAGATTCCCATAATGCTCGTGATTCTTTCCTAGTGCCTTTGACCTGAAACATTATAATGCATATAGATCATCAAGTTACAGCCTGCTTTAAAGTATGTATATATCAACACATCTTTATTTCTTTATTTTGCTCTTCGTTTGTAGTCAATTATTCAATCGTAGTGTGTCAGTTACTTAGATGTGCCATATCAAAGTAGATTGTTTGGAGGCTATCGGTTGTTTGCATAAATGTTTTGGGGATGATTACATGATTTGTACTACCTAGGTTGTTTTTTATGTTTGGCTTAAGAGATTCTACTTATATGATACAGATCATAAAATTAGTTCCATGGTCACATCCGAACACAATACACTTCTCACTCTTCATGTATGACGTAATGTACCATTCTTCATGTATGACGTAATGCATCCGAACCCACGTCCAAAGATGAAGACCTGCAACCTGCAAAAATCAATCATCTCATCAAAAAAGTGAAAAACCAAACACTAATGTAATAGGATAAAATTATATGAAAGTCTTTTTAAATAATTGACATTTAGAGTTTGTTGAGAAAAAAATTATATGCAAGACTTTTAAAAAATCAGGTGCATAATTGAGCACGTCAAGAGCTGTGTGCCATCCACATTGTATGATCAGTAACCCTTATTTGAAGGTCACCTCATCATCATCACTAATCAAATATATAAGTACCAAACAATTTGCAAAGAAAAAATTATTCTATGATTATTTAGTACCTGGCCAATAATCTTGAGCATGCAAATAAGCCAACGGGGTGCAACCATTCATTAATCCATACCCAAATCCTCCAAAAGCCTAACAATAAACAAAACCATATCGACATTTTAACAATTCACACAACAACAGAGTATATCATTCACTTTCTGGAACATAAACTACAAAATCGACACAAAACATTTAGAATAGTGTTATACCCAATCTCCTAATTACCTCAATGCATAAGTATCCTTTTCGACACATCATTCCCAATCACCTTCCTTCACCACAATTCACACATTATATTGGTGTATGAGTGTATCCCAACTTTCTTCAACCACATCTTGAAATAAAAATTAACCTATAATCAAAAAAACCATAAAGATTTAAACTTCATTACACAAATCAGTAATTAAACAAAACCCCATTTCAAATAAAACCCACAAAATTAAACCACATATCTGCAATCACAAAAGATAATAAAACCAATATAGAAAACTATAATCAGATTGAGGCAAAATCAAGCAAACTCACGGATTCCGTATACAGCTTCTATGGTTTACAAAATCACTGTATGTAACCAATAATTTATAGGTGAAGGGCATTATTGATTTTGAAGAGCGTTGTTGCTTGACATTAATTGCATAATTAATTTGTAGGTGAATCATAAAGAGGAAGATTGATTTGAATCGTATAGAGGAAGATTGATTTTGAATTAGTGTATGGTAGAAGATATCGATTTGAATGGAATGAGGAGCGTATACAATGAATGAGTTTTAATGCTTTACAAAATTAGGTTGAAAGAGTTTGACTATGGAACACTGCGTTTGATATTGACTTTTTCCTTGGTTTCTCTTTTTTGATATGCATGATGGTATTATACATTGAAGCTAATTAAGTAATTTTAGTCACACAATTAATGAATTTTTTTAATGCTAAAGCTTAAAGGACTTGTACAAAAGGACCTTATTGTCTTTTTATTTAGTTTCTCCTCTTTTTTAATGCTTAAAATTGTTGTACATTGTTTTTTAATTAAGGAATTTTGGTCACACAATTAATGAGTTTTTTTAATGCTCGTGCTTCAGGACGCTTGTACAAAACCTTATTTTATTAGATAGTATAGATAAGTCAAGAGCATTTAATGACTACAAGTCCTAATTTAATTTTTCAAACTTCAAACTTAACTACCTTTTGCATATGGATGAACATTTTTTTCTTTCGTTGATTCATTTTAATTTTATTTTTGTGTTCCATAAAACTATCATTTAATGAATCATTAGTTTTTTATTTGTTCAATCAAATTATAATGATTCATATTAGCATGGATCACTACAAGAAAAAGTCTTATTTGATGTATGATTCGTTTCTTTTTTTTCTTTTTTCATGTTTTCGTAACTTCTTTTTTGATACACTAATCCATTATCATTTGGGTTTTGAATCATTAAATGATAGTTACATATAGCAGTATAGTTACATACAGCGAACCACTAGAATTATGTGTGTTTTCCGTAAATTGTTTTTGGGATAGTAAAGTGGGCGTCTTTTTTGTTTTTATGTTTTGACTCATATTTAAGTAAATGAATCAAAATTTTATGACCATACATCTTTTTTCATTTATGCATTATCATTTTTTCCATAACTTGCAAGGTGTATCTAGTTTTTATGAATCAATATATTTAGAAGATTAATATTTTTTTAAAAGTGAATCATGTGTTCAATATAGAAATTTAGGTTTCTTCTAAGCATTTGATAAACTAGAGCATTTAGACATATGAATCATGGTTTAGCATTGTATATGAATCATTTTATTATGGGTTTAACATTTAAATATTTGAATAATGGGATTTGGATCATTAAACGTGGTAATTTTATGTATGAAAATTTATTTTGATTCACTCGCTTATTTATTTGATTCACTGATAGACTTGGTTCTTAAAAAAATATTGATTATTGTATCATAATCAAAAGTTAATATGGTAAGCTTCAAATATCTATACTAGTGATATTTATGGGTACCTAATCATCTTCAACAAACTAAATATTATGTAAGTGAATCATTACGTTGATTTTTGAATCATTGTCACTAACTGGATCATTGTGCTTTGAATCAATTAATTGATATTCGTATCGATCATGTGATAAAGTGCACGTTAACAGTTCAATGAAAATTAAAATTGACACAACAATCACAAATAATTAATCATTTATACGTTTTCTCCCATAATTGAAATACAAAGTTTAAATTATTACATCGAAATGGGAATACCTAAAAAAAGGGGCGTGTAAACTACATGGGAAGAAAGTAAAAAAAAAATATATATCCACCAATTTATATATGAAAAAAAAAGTCAAGAATTGAATGCTCAAATGGAAACAGACAAAATGAGACTTTAATATTTGTCTCTAATTAATGATAAATTAATCCAAACATTAATTGATGTGGAATACTAGAAGGGGAGAGGGGGGGGGGAGGTTGAATAGTTTTACGTCTTTTTAATTTTATTATGAAAACTTAGTTTAGTTTTAAAAACTTGTTTACTTTTAAAACTTTGATTCGATCTTATGTGAACTCAAATCTTGAACAATATGAACAACTATATCTAAGTATGAAAAATAATAATGATGTAAGCTAAGTATGTGAAATCAACACATGCATAATATAAACAATTATAGCTATATATGAGAGATAAGTAAGTAAGTTAAGTAATAAGTTAGAGATGGAAAGATCAAACCGCGAGACAAATGATTTATAGTGGTTCGGCTACAAAGACACCTTCCTTGCCTTACTTCACTCCCCGAGTCACCTACTCGAGAGTTTTCTTCACTATGTCAACAAGCTCCCTTATGGCGGAGAAAACCTTACACAACTTTCGCTTACACCAATTTAACGACACAAAGCTAAATGTCGAGTTCTAATCCTAGCTAGAACCAATATCACACCACTAGTCACTACACAACTTCTTCACACCACTGCTTCTTCACGACTTAGCTCTAGATCTTCACACCTCTACTTCTTCTTCAAAACATTACTACTTCTTCACAACTTCTCTTCACCACTAACACACCTAAATCTACTTATTACAAACACTCTACACCTTTACAAATAATTTACACAACTGCAAGACTATATTCACAAATCTACAATACTTCTTAACTTGATGTTGAAGGAGTATTCTTCTCTTGCACTTTGAGTGGTGAAGGATTGGATCACTTGAAACAAAGACTTATAATCTCATGATCAAATGATTTAGAAGGATGTTTAGAGAGGATTGGGACTGAAAATTTTTGTGCAAAAGGTGTGGAAAAATTGCAGAAATGAGCCAGTATTTATAGGCAAAAGATTTTGACCACAGGAGCGTGCCGGCCCCCTTAAAATTAAGGGGGCCGCCCTCCTGTAACGGCCAGAATTTTTGTCCTTTACTGGTGAAAGTTTATTTGGTGAAAAACTAACTGATTTTGGTTAAAAATTTGAATTCATATATTTGGTATGAATTAAACATTTTCCTTTAATTACAAAAAGTGTTTTTCAAAATACAAAATGTTTATAACATTTTATAAACTTTGTAGTGTTTAAATAAAATCCCTTTGATCATAAAATGTATTAGACTTTTGTTTATTCATACCTTAAGTGATTTTGTTGGATGGAATGATATTTGTAACTAAATACTTATTTATGTAATAATTTTACGTTTAATGTTTTTACATTTTGTGATCATCAAAACATAGGGATATCAAAAAATATTAATAACGTTTTTATGCATTATTTATATTAACAATCTCCCCCTTTTTGATGATACAAAATCTAAACTCATTAAATTAAAAAAATAAGATATATACAAGTATTTAGTGAGTTTATATCATTTCTCCCCCTTTTTGTTAGGATCAAAAAGGTTATTCCGACGAATGTAGAACTCCCCCTCGACATGTACTCCCCCTCGTTTTAAGGTTGTAAGAAAAATCGAGATATGGAATGCTTGCAAAAATATTAAGAACACAATGTGTAAGGGTATAAATACCCCTACATCATGGGAAATGAGGTGTGTGTTCTATGTAATCTATGCGAGACTTTTCATGTTTCTCTCGTTTCTCTCTCTTCTCTAAAGTGTTCACACCCACTTTATCTCTCTAAGATTATATCAAACTAGACGTGATATTTTTAGTACAACATATTTATTTCACTCAACTTTTGTGTTGACTTTTAAGCATGTTTTTATCTCGGGTCCATAATAATCCAGGCTGGCACGGAGGAGCACGGGATCAATCACGAAGGCTATAACTTCTTTTATCATTCAATAAACATCAAATACTTTATATTTATGTAGTTTGTAAACATGGAACCAAGTGGGACCTGTCTTCGTAAACTCTGATATATTTTAATCGAATGATAAGCCTTTTAAACGACTCGATTAAAGATTGTTTTTTGTTATTATAACTATTATACCATGAAGTAACACTCAGTTTGAATTACGATGCATTCACGAAATTGGGGGTGTTACATCGTTGGCATTGACATCGACATGGCTAGATAAATCCTTCTAAAATCACACATTTTTCATGACCTGATTGATAGATGTCGGGAAACAGCATCAATTGTAACATTCCTTCATGTCTATAACATGGTTCTCGAAACATATATATCTTGTTACTTGTGTGTTTCTGTATGTATTTTGTTCAGTTGTTGGAATTCGGTGTGACATGCAAAATCATTTCGTAATTGATGAAGTGATTGTTGTCTCCTCACTTCCTATTTACATATCACTCATCATTCTATCGATATCGATATTGCGGTAGATTTATGTAGAAAGAAAACAGGTCGAAAGTCGACCAAAGTTATTACGAGTTGTGATAAAACATGCTTGATCATGTTGAGTTGCAATGACATAACTCATTAATCCTCTAGTAAGACCCTTATTTTAATTGAGTCGTTTACCAAATGACATAACTCATCAATCCTTTTTAGCTGTTATAATTAGAAGTTTAATTTTTATTATACTTTCAAAACTTCAAATACAAACTACTACAACACTACTCTTTAAGGGGGGGTGTTTGGATCATCTTATTTTAATGGCCTATTGCTTTATTAAAATCGTAACTTTTAATAAGCCGATAAGCTACTTAACAATTACTGTAGCTATTAATTAGGGATGGTAATTTATGCTCAAAATAAAAAAAACCTAGCTAATTTTGTCAAATTAGTAAAAGATTGGGCACATTCAGCCCTCTCCTTTTTTTTAAAAAATGGGCATATATTGCCCATCTAAAAGTTAGATGGGCACAAACGGGCACATATTTTTTTTTTTGGTGCAAAGGTGAATTATCTTATTAACTCAAAAGTTATTTACATCAAACAGAAGTAGAGCTATGGACATGCCCATACTCTAATACCAAAGATAATACAGATAGTTCAGAAGACTACTATCTCAAACTATCTATACAAACAACAAAACTACAGAACATACTACTAAACTTTTGCTACATACTTCCAGATTGCATACAACAGCTCCAAATTCACCTTTATAGATTGCACCATATACCATCTGACTACATTTCCCCTTCATCTTCCTATTGAACCACTCATCCAGCATCCACAGTAGTACAATAGGAAAGATGAGAGGCTTCATCAGGAACCCTTTACCCCTCCACTGAAGGGCTCTGCCAAATTGTGCTACATTTCCATCTCATAAATGGTTTCACACAATTGGGAACACACTCCCCCAGTGAGGACCAACCATTTCCTCCTATGGGAATGTAAAGAATGGACCATGTAGCTTCATCTTTCACAACTCACAATTCCATTCTACTTACATTCCCCTCCAAGATCATTTACCCTTCACAATGACAACCCTACATTATGGTACAACTATACTGATTAGACCTCTTCCTATCTCATCATACCTTAACTAATTTCCTCCCTAGGCCAAACAATAAAGGTAATGAGAGACTAGCAAGTACAGTCATACCAGTTAAGCCTCCAAGGTACTAGGTGTTAGCCCATTGTAATGATCTGCACAGTCATATTAATACATGATCAAAAGAAATTTAGCTTCTGCCAAAACCTTCTGAGTATACTATAATGTTCAATACCAGCCTATATACACTTAACAAGCTTCAAACATATAATTGCTACTCCACTTCAGTCCCCATTTACTAGCTATCCTCTGTGACTTAGTAGATTTTTTAACCTTCAGAGCCAATAACCTTGTTTTCACACTGTCTTTGATATAATTAATCACACTTTCCACATTTCTGCTCACCCCTGTAAACAATCTTCTATTTCTTTCCTGCCATATGAAATACACAGAAGCAACAAGTATAAGCTTATCCACTGCCCAACCAAAGTTGTTTTTAACCTGCTTATCAGCAATATATCTACAACCAGCTAGCAAATCATGTTTCCTATTCATAAAAAGATGCATTTTGAACCATGATCTCCCATACTTTGTTAGCAAATGAACACTGAAAGAACAAGTGTTCATGAGAATCACTTCTTGTACTACACAGGCTACACAACAATCTACCACCAGAATGCCATTTTTCCATTCTATCTTGAGTAAGAAGTTTACTTTGAACAGCTAACCACAAAACAAAACTATGTTTTGGAATTAACTGCTTGAACCAAACCACCTCATTCCATTCAACCTTTGGCCAATTATCTCTCATATCCAGCCAAGCCTGAGCAGTTGTGAATTTAACTTTCAACCCACTATTAGTAACCCACCACACTCAGTCTTTGTTGTCATTTAGATTTGGAACAGGAATATTTAAAATCTCAGGATACTTGCTAGTGAGACTATCTGGCCATAACCACCCATTCTCATTCACCAAATCAGCCACATTAGCACTATTATTGATTCTAGCATCATACATCTCCCTTTGAGTAACATATTCTCCAATAGGCCTATTATCATTCCATCTATCAAACCACACAGATACAGATTTTCCATTTCCAATCTCATATCTCACATGATTCTTGATAAGATCTCTGATTCTAATCATATTTTTCCAACCCAGCTATCCCCAGGATCAATTTGCACACTCCAAATACTTTTATTTTTTAATTTTATCACATTTACCCAAGTAGCCCATAAAGACTTATCATTCTCTAAAATTTTCCAAAACTGTTTCATCATAAGTACAGTATTCCATTTCTTAAAAGCTTTTAGACCTAATCCACCTTGTTCTTTTGGCCTACAAACAACCTTCCATGCTACTCTTGCTTTACCCTTAATAGAATCCCCAACATTCCACAAAAACTTTTTGAACAATCTATCAAGATCATCAACCACAGTACTAGGAAGTATAAACATTGAAGCCCAATACAACTGCATAGATGCCAATACTGAAGCAATCAACTGGATTCTCCCTGCATATGATAGCATCTTACTCCTCCAACAATTAATTCTAGCTTCCACTTTTTCAACAAGAACTTTGCAATCCTGAACACTTAGTTTCTTAGCTAGCAATGGAACCCCTAGATATCTTACAGGAAGTTTTCCACATTTAAATGGCAACACTTGTAATAATTCTTGCTTATCCTCCTGTTTAATACTGCCAAAAAACATTATACTTTTCCTTAGATTTGGATTTAACCCTGAAACTTGACTGAATTCTTCAAGAGTCTTTTTAACAACTTCAATGGACCCTTTATTCCCTTTACATAAAACCAATAAATCATCAGCAAAGCACATGTGTGAAAGCTTAAGCTCCTTACATCCAAAGTGATACCCATAATCCTCAGATTCCTCAATATTCTTGACCATGAGTAGATTGAAGACTTCCATTACAAGAGTAAACAGATAAGGTGAAATAGGATCACCCTGCCTAAGACCTCTACCTCCTTTAAAATATTTATGTGATTCACCATTAAGAGAAATAGAAAACTTAGTAGAAGTCACACATTGCATAATCGATTTCACCATTTGTCTATGAAACCCAAATTTACCCAAAATATCTTCCAGAAATCTCCAACTTACAGTGTCATATGCTTTCTGAATATCAATCTGCATTGCACATCTTTTAGGTCCATTTTTCCTATTATACCCCCTCAACAATTCTTGAGCAACGGGCAAATATTTTTTCTCAATTGGAGAATATTACAATTGTTTTTAAAGAAAAAACTTATACATATAATATATTTAATTTTTTAAATATAAATGAAGTGTTACGTTTGAGGAATTTATTTCGTCGTTTTGGTTCTTTTCTAAAGCGATTTGTATAACATGCGCCCGTTTGCCCGTGCCCGTTTAGCCCGGTGCCCGTTAGCCCGTACCCGTTTAGCCCGTTGCCCGTGCCCGCCCGGCCCGCCCATTTTGCCACCTCTACGTATTAATGAGCTATTCTTATACATATCAAATCATTTCTAGGCCCAAAACATAAAACCAAACACCCACTTAACAAAAAGCCCAAATCACTAAAAGGCCCAACCCCATCTAATACAGGAACCACATCAAGCACCCACATAGAGACAGACCTCATTTCATAAACCCTAAATCTCCAAATCCAAACACCCCATCAATCAAACCAAAAATGTCGACATCGTTAATGATCCAACGTTTTGGAAAAACAAAAAGCATAACAAAGAGATCAGCTAAAAAATACGTCGAAGAAGCTTTGTATAGAAAGGTTTTTAGAAACGGTGGAGAAGAAGTTAATGTCAGACGGAATTTGAATCAGTTTGTTAAGTCCAGGAAGTTGGCTTATAAATGGGAGGTTGATCATACTGTTAAGCTCTTGCGTAATCGTAAACATTTTGCCCCTGCTTTAAAGGTACTACTATTCTTTTTTTATATTATTTTATTTTTTTTATAAAAATGTGTTTTAAAAAAATTAAATCTTTCATTTCTGTATACATTTCAATTAGGATATGAGTGATAACTTTAGTAACTGCATATACATATATTATAAGTAGAGGTGGCAAAACGGGCTGGCAACGGGCTAAACGGGCACCGGGCTAAACGGGCACTGGGCTAAATGGGCACGGGCAAAACGGGCGCATGTTATACAAATCGCTTTAGAAAAAACTCAAAACGACGAAATAAATTCCTCAAACGTAACACCTCATTTATATTTAAAAAATTAAATATATTATATCTATAAGTTTTTTAAAAAAAACAATTGTAATATTCTCCAATGGAGAGAAAATATGTGCCCGTTTGTGCCCATCTAACTTTTAAATGGGCAATATATGCCCATTTCAAAAAAAAGGAGGGGGCTAAATGTGTCCACTCTTTTACAAATTTGCCAAAATTAGCCCATTTTTTTTTTATCGCGGGCACAAATTGCCACCCCTATACATATACATTTAGCTTCAAATACAAACTATAGCACTACTCGTTAAGGGGGTGTCTGGATCACCTTATTTTACTGACTTATCCGCTTATTAAAATTTTGAAAAGCCGATAAGCTCACCTTTTTCGGCTTACGAGCTTTTTTAGATTCAGATTATGGCTAACGCCATAAGCTCAAGGTGATAAGCTCATATGGTTAAAAAAGTGAGCTTGTCTGCTTTTCAAAATTTTAATAAGCAGATAAGTCGGTAAAATAAGGTGATCCAAACACCCCCTTAGTGAGTAGTGCTAAAGTTTGTATTTGAAGCTTCAAGTTATTCTCGCTATCATGACTGTTTCAATGCTCATTTAGAAATTTATAACTGAATTTTTCTGAACTTAATGTTTTAGATTTATAGGATCAATTATTTATTCAATATATAGATCACAAGCGGGCGTTTAAATCACCTTATTTTATGGGCTTATTAGCTTATTAAAATCTGGAAAAGCCGATAAGCTCGCCTTTTTCGGCTTACAAGCTTTTTTAGATTCAAATAATGGCTAACGCCATAAGCTGGAGGCAATAACCTTGTAAGCTTAAAAAAGTGAGCTCATCTGCTTTTTCAGATTTTAATAAGCTGATAAGGTCATAAAAAAAGATGATCTTAATTGTTGTGCAAGTTAGTGATGAAATGATGAAATGTGTGTAGTATGAGTTATTCGGATACTCAAATGTTATAGAGCGACTCATGACCGCTTAGCTGTTTTGTTTTAGGTTGATATAAAATGTTATTAATTGGGATGGTGAAATTTGAGTTAATAAGTAGTGCTTTGTTTCGTATTTGAAATTGAAGTTTTCTGGGTAACTAAAATGGAAACCGGCCCTTTGGTAGACCCCACTGACAGCTCCCACGGCCAACATGTGAGAGGTAAATAGCTGACATTGGGACAGGATTTGGATATGGGAGCTTCGTGTTATGCTGCTTGTTTCCTACTTATGGGTTACCATTGCGGGGGTATGCACATGCGTAACTAGTTACTAAGGTCAATAGTAAGGTCATCACGGGTGTGGTTATTGAAGTGTTGGAATGTTCAGAGAACACAATTCTGTTTTAGAATTAGTCTGGCTATTATAATTGTTGCACCTTTTTTGTAGTGCTTGTTTAGGAATGAATCTTTGAATGTAGACGAACTTAATACTCTAAATACAGGATCATTTGTTTTTTTCTACATATATAGCATAAGCGGAGAACGATAGATAAATTGGGGTACTAAATAATGACTAGCTCAACTTTAGAAGCTATTGCAAAGCCATGCTTGGAAATTTCTGTGCTTATAAGTTATAAGGCTACTTTTTGGTGCTTTGAAAGGCACAATGAAATGTGTTATAGAAGAAGTTAAAAGCCTAGAAATTTTGAGAAGTCATTCTTTAAAGTCATCTATTTCAAGGTTCATGAATGGTTTTTATGTTTCACTGAGTAAATCAAGTTTAGAGTTTGCTACAAAATGATGCTTAGGTGCTGTCTTCAATTACTGGCCTTTTTGTCTAGAAGCACATCAAATAATGTATCTGTTAGCAAACAGAATGCGTATGTGCCAAAGTATCCGTTTTCATGATTGGAAGTTACTAATAAGTAAAGTTCAAGTTGCACTCTTACATTAGCTCATTATCGTGTATTCTTCTGTCATCTTGCATTATACTCCATAATAGATCTGTATGAATAGTGTGACTTTGTGTCTTTGTGAGCTACCCTCTAGGAGAATGTTAGCAACAGCCCTGCCTACTAACTTTTAAGGTTTTATATTTAATCATATTTTTATCTCTGACACTCTGACTTAGCCTACTTGAGAATCGATTCCAAACGTCTGCCAACATTGTGTCCATATAGAAACTATAGAAGTTTTGGTTTTCTAATCCCCTGTAATAGTGGCCATTTGAAGCAGATTATAGTAGAAGATAAACATGTAGTTTCGGGCCTGCTGCAAGCCTTAAAAACATCTTTAGTCATATATTCTGACGCTTGCTTGTCATACCCTGATGTATTCATCACACGGCAATTATTTTATTTTTTAAAATAGTTTCAATATTGATTTTTGTATGGTGCTCACAGCTATCAGAAACAATGGCAGAAAGGGGCATGAACAAGACGGTCAGTGATCAAGCTGTACATATTGACCTTATTGCCAAAACACGAGGCATAAGTGCTGCAGAGGCTTATTTCATTGATCTCCCAGAGCAATCAAAAAACCACTTTACATATGGTCCACTTCTAAACCACTACTGCAAAGAATCGATGACAGATAAAGCAGAGTCCATGTTTGAAAAAATGAAAGAATTGAACTTGAGTTTAACTTCAGTTCATTATAATTGCATGATGAATCTTTATGAAAAAACTGGTCAACCTGAAAGAATCCCGGAATTTATCATGGAAATGAAGGCAGCTGACATCAAGTTCGACACTTTGACCTACAACATCTGGATGAGGGCCAATGCTGAGATGAATGATATTTCAGGGGTTGAACGTGTAATTGATGAAATGAAGCGGGATGACGATGTTACCACAGATTGGACAACTTATTCCAATTTGGCATCAATCTACATTGACTCGGGTTTGACCAGCAAAGCAGAGAATGCTTTAAAGGAGTTAGAAAAGAAGAATTCCCATAAGAATCTTTCTGCTTTTCAGCATCTAATTACCTTATACGGGAAGACCGGTAATTTAATAGAAGTTTATCGTGTATGGCGTTCTTTAAAACTAGCTTTTCCCAAAACTGCAAATATTAGTTATTTAAATATGATCCAGGTTTTGGTCAAATTAAATGATTTACCAGGGGCTGAAAAATGTTTTAGAGAATGGGTATCGGTGTGTTCATCTTACGATATTCGGGTTGCAAATGTTCTTATAGGAGGTTATATTAAGTCTGATATGTTTGAAAAAGCTGAAGAACTGAAAGAGTTATCAAGGCGTAGAGGTGCAAAACCTAATGCTAAAACATGGGAAATTTTCATGAATTATTATTTGGAGAAAGGTGAGATTGAATCCGCTGTTAATTGTATTGATAATGCTATTTCAACGGGTAGAGGAAATGGTGAAAAGTGGGTCCCGGAGACTGCGGTTGTTAAGAAATTTATGGCACATTTTGAGGGTAGTAAAGATGTTGATGGTGCAGAAGGGTTTGTGGGGATTTTGAGTAAGATTGATGATAATGTTGGCAGTGAAGTATTGGAATCTTTGATAAGGATATATGCAGCAGCTGGAAAAACGACTCCAGTCTTGCGACGTAGGGTCAAAATGGAGAATATTGAGTTGAGCAGTGAAGGTAAAACTTTGCTTGAAACTATATCAGTTTGATGTAAGTTCTAATTTTAAAGAGATTGTATGCAATTTTTGTTTGAAATGAAAGATGTGAAGCTTATTGTTAAAAGTTTCATGTCTTGGCTGTTTGCATTTTAAATCTTGAAGTAGTAATAACATTTTAAATCTTGAAGTAGTAATAACGTGTTGTAAAACGGCTGTTTTAGACTTTTAGCTTAATCTGATTCATTTTGGTGTTTATTTGGTACTCTACTCGGGTTTGCCCTTTATATCATTACGTTTTGTACATGTTGAAATGTAAATGTATATACATTAACAACATGCTGTATATAGTTTAGTTCAGGTACTGTGTAATTTTGTTTCGAGTTACTAAATTGGAACATATTTAAATGTCAAGACACAGATTTTGCTTTATATTTTAACGGCATACGTATCACAGTTGCACTACACTTGAAAGTGCTTGAATTAGTCATCAATTGATGTACTACCAATCAAAATGGTTGTGGGTTCAAGTCCTGCAGAGGACATGTGAGATAGTTTGTGGTTTGTATATTGTGACCGGTGAGTTAGTTGTCGTAAAAAAAAAAAAAAAAAACTGTGTTTGCACTTGTGCTATTTGCATAGTATCATGCGTTATACCAGTCATATAAAAGAGAATCCTGTTTTTTTTTTTTAATCCAACATTTTCTCAGGGACAATTAGGATTGTTTCCCGGTCCTCCAAAATAGATATAGTTACCCCAAGTATCACTATACCCTTTTTTAACATCGTAACAACTAGATTTGTCTGTTAATAAATTTAGATTAGACACTCTGGAAAGACTATTGTCCTCATTAACCACTTCCAAGCTCCTAGCAAATGCTGCTTTTCCAAATCCTTCGCCTGGGAAGTGACCGCTGCCCATTTGGGTTGATGTGTGCTTACCCGAGTTTCCAGAATAAACTTCTCCTCCAAATTCAATTGTAGTTGCGTGATCACGAAGGCATGTGAATAAAGTTTGCGGCCAATAACCTATTAATTCATTTCCCACCTTCAACCACCAGTTCCCACTCCTCGGGTCCTACAAAAATCAACATCAAACGTAGATTACAACCATGGTTCAGTTACGACAAAAAACAAGTAGTAATAACTTTTTTTTAGAACAGCTACAAGTAGTAATAACTAAGTAAATGATTTAAGTATTCACCTTCCAGATCATGAAGACAGATTCATATTGTTGCCCATTATATTTTGATACTGGACCAAATGCAGCTCCAAGGCTAACTCTACGACTGATTTGGATGAACCCCGGGCATAGCAAATTGTAGCAACCGGACTTATACCCATCAGGCTGTAGAATTATTTTTTAAAAACTTTTAGTAGTAAAAAAAACAAGAATGTTGAGAAGTTAATAAATAAACATGCACTTACAGTCCAGTAAATGAAAAGTCTTGGGGCATTATTTTTGTATATGCTTGGGATAACCTGTCATTACATATAAGCTAATATAAGCAAATTCTTGAAAATAGTAGAACCCTTGACGATACTTTGCATCCAACTTACATGCCAACCAGCTTCAACAGTGTTGACACCATAATTAGGAACATCAGAAAAAACCCAAATTTGTGAATTGCTAAAATCATTCCCAACAACGTTTGGTGCCCATACATTTAACAGTGCCTTTGCTCCGTAAACTTTTCCTGGTATCACATATCCTATTGCATGCTACAAACATATTATACCAATATATTAAATTGTAAAGAATTTTAATGTGATTTGTGTTATATCTTTTCATTTGATTACTAAAAACTTACCTCATGGCCATTTGAAGGTGGGATATCTTTTGTTCGAGCTCTTTTCACAAATTCAGAAATTGAAATAGATTTCAAAATTTCACTTGCACTTGTTCTTCTGATGGGAATTGTCCCATTTGGACATGATTCGCCGTTTGAATTCCATATCTGCTTGATTTCTGATTCCGCTCTTGTGTTATCATATCCTTTTGGTAACTCCGGTGGATCCTGTTTGTTATATTCATTTTTACAATGATGTAGGTATCACTAATGTATAAAAAAATGAAACATACAAGATATAACACTATAAAAACTTAAAAAGTACATTTGTTCAAAAGTGATTTAGTTATAAAGAATGAATCAGGTATACCATTGAAAGTATTGCTCCTTTTAACTTGGGAAGATCAAGGGCTGGCTGAAGATTAAACAAGACACAATCTATAATATCACCATCTGGGCTCTGATTCAACATAGAAAAATCAATAAGTTATTTTTCTAAACAAAACATAAAACATGTCCAGCAATTTGTTATATAAACTAACAAACAAAATTTATGCATTACCTCAATTGACTTAACAAAAGGCTTGTTGATCTTCTCAAGACGAGCACTAACCAACTTCATCTCCAGTGACTCACTTGCTGACATGAAAACTTCGTTTTCTTGCTGCAAATCTTTAAAACCCTTCGATGAAAAAACAAGCGAAGACAACAAGACAAAATTATAAATGGTCTGCATCATTGTATGTTATAGTGTTCTTCACAAGCATAAATTTTTATGCCACATTCATGATTTTATATATTGATGGGTTCATACCAAATTTCAAATTTTGGAGACATTTGAGAATTAAATGTAACTACTTAATAATCTCATCTTATAAGAAATCAGTTATTAATGTGACTAATAAATCCATTTATGTTGTAATAAAGTTAAGCCATTTAATCTAATGCTCATGGCCTCATGAATTAAATATGTCATTATGAATGGACTTTTTATGTTAATTTGAATGTCAACATCTATAACTATTTCACAAATACACACCACAGATTATCTCACATATCCTAAGCAGGACATGAACCCATAACCATTTTGGTTGGGGAGCTTCCCACACAACAAGGGATACCATTGGGGCACAAACCCTTTGGTATATATAAAAGCTTTTACTTTTATATTCATTTGTTACTCTATTATACATTAGACGTGCAGACGTCGTTGTTTAGGATGAAAAAAAAATCTAAACGATGTCATTTTATGCTATGTCGTTTGGTGGTTTTACCTATGTCGTTTGGTAATTGGGCTATTAGATTTTGTTAACTGGGCTATTAGATGTTATATTATATTTTTTTAACTAGACCAGATAGTGATTCTCTAATGTTGAGTTTCAACATGACTTGTCATGTTATCTCACATAAGAGAATGTGGGTCACATAAGATGATCTATTTTAAATTAAAAATAAGGGACCCACTAATTTTTATGTAAGAGAACATGACAAGTCATGTTGAACTCAACATTAGAGGATCCTAATCCAGACCATTAGATGTTATATTATTTTAAGCCTTTTTTTTTGGGCAAAT
Source organism: Artemisia annua (assembly GCA_014162995.1). Taxonomy (NCBI): domain Eukaryota; kingdom Viridiplantae; phylum Streptophyta; class Magnoliopsida; order Asterales; family Asteraceae; genus Artemisia; species Artemisia annua. The sequence continues at coordinate 55,505 of LBNU01005653.1, read as the reverse complement.
GATTAAAAAAATATCATACTTGAAACCATTTCTTCTTGTGGGTAGCGAACAATTTTTTTTGCTTTTGTGGGTACCTTTCTTTTAAATTCATCCTTTTTAGGGTACTATGTGACATTTTTACCCTTCGGGGAAAAAAAATTTACATTAGCCAAGAGGGGCAAAAATGTCCAAAAATCGCAAAAAAAAAAGATGAAATTAAAGAAAAGTACCCAACCACAAAGCAAAAATTTTGTTGCTACCCGCCAAGAGAAATGGTGGCAAGTATGATACCTTTTTAATCATTGCCTTTTTTTTTAGATTATTTTATTAGTATTGATACTGTATATAGTACTATAGCTATATATATATATATATATATATATATATATATATATATATATATATATATATATTTTAACTTTTACTTACATCCTACATATATGTGAGACAACCATAATAAAACAAGATTTGAAACCTACAAGTACAATAAAAAACAAATTTTAAGAGGTGTATATTTTTAGGATTTAAGATCATTTGAGGACAGAACTTTTTTACATACCAAGGGACTAATTTCCACCCTCCATCTTTATTTGATCTAATGGATGAGATTTATCACAACAATTAAAAAAAAACCCACTTTTATTATTTTTTTTCAAATATTAATATCTTTCAAACCGTTAATCGTTAAGCGAAAAAAAATATACCGTTACGACGAGCATTTAATTATCTTTTTATAGATAGACACTTTGATATACTTTTGACTAAAAAAAAAAAAATCATTTATATTCACGTTTTTTTTCGTTACCAAAAAAATCACATGTGATATTACATATCACATATGATATTACATATCACATGTGATATTACGCTAATATCACATGTGATATTACGTTCATATCACATGTGAAAAAAATGTGAAAAAAACGATTTTTTTTTTTTCGAAAGTATATCAAAGTGCCTATCTATAGAAAGATAATTAAATGCTCGTCGCGATAGTGTAATTATTTTCGCTTAACGATTAACGGTTTAAGAGATATTTAAATTATAAAAAATAGGTGAAATATTAAAATACTTTTCATCTCAACCATTAATTTTTTTAGATAAGTGGTGATTATGAATCCATTGGTATGTAAAATAACTCTCCTTATAACTAATCTTTGTTTTTATTTTTATTTTTTATTTTATTATTTATTATTATTTTTTACATGACGCAAATCTATTTTTTAAAACGATATGATGGAAAAAACCTAATATAAAATATAATCTTTAGTGATTAGTAGGTGTATATTTTTGTACCGTATAAATGTAAGAAATTGACATTGTCTTCTACTCACTTATGACTATAAGTCACTGTCAACCAATTTGACCTTATATATCAATAACATTACCGGTTACTGTCTTTCTATTACCACAACTTTACGAGGGTAATCTACAATTTTTCTATAAGTTAGTTTGATAGCACTTAATTTTTATTCAAACCTAAAAATATCATCATCTAAATTTATTGTATATGGAAACACAAAAGTTAAAAATACATCTTACCAAAAAATTTTAATTGCTGGGTACTGCTGCCGCAACATGAAGGTACCACCTAGCTAGCATATATTTACCTCACTTGATCCATATTTAACCAACGGGTTAAATTGCCAACTTTAGTGAAAACTTCCGTATGCCAGCCATTACATATTTACATGTGTAATACTTTGTTCTTGTACTTATGCGATAGTTAATTTGCAATAATTGCCAAGATGATCAAGGACTATACATTTCCTTGGTAACATTATTTGCATAATATCCTGAGTTATTCTAGTCATATAAAAGAGAATTCTGTTTTCTATATCAATGAAATGAATAGCATCCAACATTTGTCAAGGACATTTTGGATTGTTTCCGGGTCCTCCAAAAAAGATATAGCTACCCCAAGCACCACTATACCATTTTTTTACATCGTAACAAATAGATTTGTGTGTTAATAAATCTTTATTAGACACCGGTACTAGATGGTTATTCTGATCAAACACTTCCAGGTTCCTAGCATACGCTGCTTTTCCAAATCCTTCATCTGGTAAGTGACCGCTGCCCATTTGGGTTGTAATGTTACCCGAGTTCTCAGTATAAACTTCTCCTCCATATTCAATTGTCGTTGCGTGATCACGAAGGGTTTTGAATAAAGTTTGTGGCCAATAACCAACATTTTCCTTTCCCACCTTCAACCACCAATTCCCACTCCTCGGGTCCTACCAAAATCAACATCAAACATAGATTACATCCATAGTTCTTCTGTACGTTATGATAGAGAAAACAAAGTAATTAGTACATAAATTAGTTATTTAAGTATTTACCTTCCAGATCATGAAGAGAGTGTCATATTGTGGGCCATTATATTTTGATGCTGGCGGATTGAATGCAGCTCCAAGGCTAGCTCTACTACTTACCTGGACGAACCCCGGACATTGCAAATTGTAGCAACCAGATCTATACCCATCAGGCTGTAATTTTTTTTTAACAAACTTTTAGTAGTAATAAAAACAAGAATGCTAAGAAGCTAATAATCAAACATAGCACTTACAGTCCAGAAAGCGAAAAGTCTTGGAGCATTATCTTTGTACATGCTTGGAAAAACCTGTCATAACATAAACTATATATAAGCAAATTCTTGAAAATAGAAGAACCATATTTAATTTAAGAATATTTTGTATGCAACTTACACGCCAACCAGCTTCTATGGTATTGACACCATGATTAGGCGCATCAGCAATAACCCAAATTTGTGAAATGCTAAAATCATTTCCAGTAACATTTGGTGCCCATACATTTAAAAAAGCCTTTGCTCCATAAAATTCTCCTGGTGCCACATATCCTATTGCATGCTGCAAATTAAATATCATACCAAGATTTGAGTCTATGTGATGGTGGGTTCAAACACGTGGATTAGTCGGCCAAAAGGTCGGAAACAATTGGTTGATATTAAAATGTAAAGAATTGCTATAATGTGATTGAATGTGTTTTGTTCTACATTTGATTACTAAAAACCTACCGTGTGGCCACTTAAAGGTGGGTTAACTTTTGTTCGACTTCTTTTTGCAGATTCAGAAATGGAAATGGATCTCGATATTTCACTTGAACTTGTTCTTCTAATCGGAATTGTTCCATTTGGACATGATTCACCGTTTGAACTCCATACCTGCTTGAATTCTGATTCCGGTCTTGTGTTATCATATCCTTTTGGTAACTTTGGTTGATCCTGTTTATTTGAAAACAATATTCAGTAACAAACAGTACACCAATAGTCATTGCATAGACTACATACCTTATGTGCATGTGAACATAAAATAGACCTTTTATCGAATACTTTTATTAAACATGAGTTTAAAAGTAATTAGATGAATGATTTGAGTATACCAATGATAGTATTGCTTCTTTTAACTTCAGATTGTCAAAAGATGGCTGAAGATGAAACAAGACGCAATCGATAATGTCACCATCTGGGCTCTGATTCAACATAAGAAAAAATCGTTAAGTAATTAATCTATCAAAACATAAAACATGTACAGCAGATTTTTTTTTTTTTATAAACTAACAGACAAAAGTTAAATATTACCTTAATTGACTTTACAAAAGGCTTGTTGATCTTCTTAAGACGAGCATTAATCAACTTCATCTTCATTGACTCGCTACCTGACATGAAAACTTCGTTTTCTTGCTGAAAATCTATGAAACCTTTTGATGAGAAAACAAGCGAAAACAACAAGACAAAAACATAAATGGCCTGCATCATTGTATGTTATGGTGTTTTTCACAGATAAAATATTATCCCACAGTCATTATATTATATATTGGTGGAAACTGGAATTATACCAAATTTCAAATTTTGGAAAAATTGTGAATTTAATGTTCGTATTTGACGAATAACTTCAAAGGTAATATAATTTGGATGGGATTGATGTCAAATACGAAGATTGCATGGATACTATGGTTTTATAAAAAGATTAGAATTTTGTAATAATAGCAAGGTCAAAATGAGAAGAATCAAACAATTAGAGGCTAGTTAATATTGAGTGATAATTTATTAAGGAAAGTTTAATGTATTAAATGCTTTATATCCTTTGCCCAGTAGACACATTCTATCAAATCCCTTAACTAATTAATAACGTGCTTTATTTGACAAATAATGAATTGAATAGTTAATTTTGAATGGGCTTTATGTATATTGAAAGTCAACATCTATAAAGGCTTTTACTTTTAAATTCCTTTGTTAACATTTGATGAATGTTCTTTTTGGGTTGATATATATTAGCCACATGCTATATAGGTCTTCTTCTTTTTCAAATAATTAATGACGAGATTTGCTAATAACAACCCATTGGGTGTTGTTTAAGTATATCTTAAATAAAAATGTTTCCAAATATGATCTCACTTGGCATTAATACATACCTTATTAAAACTCACTTACCTTAATTGTATGTGTTGAAATTATGTATTTATAGAAATAATGAGTTCATATTTGGAAACATGATTATTTAAGGTATACTTAAATAACACCAAATGAGTTGTTGTTAGCAAATTCCATAATTAATATATGTACGTCCTTTTTGTTCAAATTAGCAAGATTCCAAAATTTTAAGATCTTGTATATCATTTTTGGGTTTATAAACACTTAAACATGAAATTATAGAGAGATATATGCTTATTTTTTCAAAATATAAGCTACTTAAAAACTAATCTTTATTTGGCAGACAGAACTTATAAGAGATTATAAAAATAAAAAATAATCTTTCATAATTTCTTAAAATCAAAGGTTACTTCATGTAGCTCATAAAAATAATCTCTTTTTATAATCTCCATCTCCAGCACCATCTCCAGTTCCAGCAACAATTACTTTTGCCAGACATACCCGTAAGGTGGTTTAACCGGTTCATAGATTAAACTACACCCACGAGCATGTAGGATTGTTGGAAAATTTAGTGCACTTGAGGGATCAGTTTAAACCTTGTAATGGGTCAGGAGGTACGGAGTGTACGCCCATAAGGTCCCTGAACACCCTGTCTCAGACAGTGGTTAAGTGTTATTCAGTGTGTGATGAATTTCAGTGAGTTCACTTTTCAGTGAGTGATACTCTGGACTGAATGATATTTATCAGGATGATGAGTTCAGCTCAGGCTGAAGGATCTCATCAGGGAGCAACCCTTTCAGGGACTAGCTCATCAGTGAGTTTGATTAACTCATTGGACTGAATTCAAACTTGGATTGTAACGGTTTTGACCTATTCAAGTGGCAGTTTAACTGCATTAATGACCACGTTTAATTGGTCGTGTAACCACTAATACCTATCATTATGGAGGCTAATTATGAGCGATTAATGGGCCGTTAATCACTCATAATTCCATTGACTAGGGTTGAGTGATCTTACCTATAAATAGGAGATCAAACACAACTGCATGAGATATAGAACATACGAACTAAACACTTGAAAGCAAAAGGGTTATTGTTTTGTGCCTAATTCAATAACAAACATTTGGTCTTATCCCAAGTAGATATTCGTGATACCCAGGCATTAGGGTCGAATAGTTTACTTTGGAAAGTGATAACACGATTCCAAGTGATATCCGGTAACCTTAATTGGTACGTAGCTAGGCTTTGATTATCTTACCCTGTTCTGGGCTCATAACCACCAACAAGGATCTCCTTTTGTATAACGATGATAATTAATGTATTACAAAATGAGACCCTGGGTAGAATGTCTATAACCGCTAAACCTTACGAATACCTATCAAACTCCTGTACAATATTAAGTCACTGTCATGGCCATTAAACCGCGGTTATCTTCACAAAATCATGGTCGTATCCAAACTCCTGTACACAGGCCCGGATATTGGGTGGTGCAACCGGAGCAAATGCACAGGGCCCAAGTTTTTTTGGGGCACAAAAATTTATTTACTGCTATATTAAGTATAGGCCCAAGTGACATCCTAATAAACTATAACCTATCCTACTACTATAAAATAAACTTGGCCCTCTTTTTTTTATTCATTCAAAACGCAAACCGAGTAACTGACAAACCTAACAACAATAAACAATTCAATCGCTTTTTGAATATTGACTGCATCGAGAGGTACTTTTGTTTTCTTTTAGACTTATATGAATTGTTTAATGCTTTTAGACTTATATTGATTGTTTAATTGGCTATGAGATTTTTTTGACTGCATCACAAGATCGAGAGTTACTTTTGTTCCCTGTTTTCTTTTAGACTTATATTGCTTGTTTAATGTTTTCTTTTAGACTTATATTGATTGTTTAATTGGCTATGAGATTATTATTATTATTATTATTATTATTATTATTATTATTATTATTATTATTATTATTATTATTATTATTATTATTATTATTATTATTATTATTATTATTATTATTATTATTATTATTATTATTATTATTATTATTATTATTATTATTATTATTATTATTTTATTTTTTTTTAAATTGTGCATAGGAAAAAGACATCATCACAACAATACAAATGTCTATTATTCTATTAATTGCTTTAGAATTTAAAAGCAACTAATTTTAATTGTTAGGAAAATAGATGAGATCTAAGGATTGAATATATATGCTAGACATTCATAAGTTTTGAGGAAGTAAGCAACAAATATTCTAATTGAAAACACAAATTATTTAATCAACAAGTACATAATTTATTAATTTATAAGTCAATTATAAAACTTTTTGTATGTGATAACTATAAGTTTAAAGCACTATACTTAGTTACTTAGTTATCTTGTGCCTTTTTATTTACATATTTTAGAGAAATCATGCCTCCTAAACAAGCATCTGGATTTCAAAAACGTTTGAAGAAACAAAGAACTGAAGAAAGCAACAAGAGACAATATGGAGCCATGCATAAGTATGTTCAAATAGGGTCACGGGATGCTTCTGATAATCAAGATCTTATTGATGACAATGTTGATGGTGATAATATGAATATTGATGGTATTAGTGATGACGATGTTGTTGATGATGGAGTTAATGATACTTATATTGACGATACGGGTGATGTTCTTGGTGGTAATGTTAGTGTTGATAGTGATGAAATTGATGATACTAACCTTAAGAATACACGCGGTGATGATGACACTGATGAGATAAATGCTGACAATGTGAACGTTGATACTCCTAATGCTAATGTTCATCATGTTGATATATTTGATCCGCGAAACTGGGATCGTCTTCGTTCTGAGATGATTAAAGCTTTAGTAGAAGGAGGTCCTAAAAGAGATAATTCTATTAAGAAAGGTCCTAAAGATAAATTTTCTCGAAGATTTTCTGCCACTTTCTTTACTAGAGTTCTACCAAATAACGAAAAGTGTGACAGAGAATGGCTAGTGTATTCCAAAGAGCTTGATAGAGTTTTCTGTTTTTGTTGTAAAATATTTAAAAAAGGGAATACAAAAAGTTCGTTAGCTAATGAGGGTTTCTCAGATTGGACACATGTTGGTACAAGACTTAAAGAGCATGAAGTTGGTTTTGAACATCTCACAAACATGGCCACTTGGTTTGACATGCGTCGTAGATTGGAAAAGAATGAAACAATTGATAAAGTGGCACATGAACAATTTGAGAAAGAGAGAGATCACTGGATGAAAGTTCTGTTGAGAATAATTTCGGTTGTGAAGTTTCTTGCTAAACACAATTTAGCATTCCGTGGTACAAATGAGAAATTACATGTTGAAAGCAATGGAAACTTTTTGGGTGTGATTGAAATGTTGGAAGAGTTTGATCCATTTATCAAAGAGCATGTGCGTCGTATCACGAGTGATGAAATTCATGTTCATTATCTTGGGCATTCAATACAAAATGAGTTAATACAATTACTTGCTCATGGAATTAGATCGCAAATTATTCAAAAAATAAAGCAAGAAAAGTATTTCTCTGTGATACTTGATTGTACCCCTGATACAAGTCATCAAGAACAAATGTCTTTGATATTGAGGTATGTAAATGTAGCATCCGCATGTGTTACAGTTGAGGAATCCTTTTTAGGATTTTTGAAAGTAGATGATACGACTGGTCAAGGACTTTTTGATGTTACACATGATGAACTAAAGTCTCTAGATCTTGATATTGACGATGTGCGTGGTCAGGGCTATGACAATGGATCAAATATGAAAGGAAAGCATCGGGGAGTACAAAAGAAATTTTTAGATATAAATCCTAGAGCTTTTTATACACCATGTGGTTGCCATAGCCTTAATCTAACATTGTGTGACATCGCTAGCTCTTGTGGCAAAGCTGTGGACTTTTTTGGGGTTATACAACGTATTTACACTATTTTTGCCAATTCTTCCAAGAGGTGGTTAATTTTGAAAAATAATGTTAAAGGGTTAACTCTCAAGTCATTGTCCATAACTCGTTGGGAAAGTCGTGTTGAGAGTGTGAAAGCTATTAGATTTCAGCTTCTAGAAATTAGAGAAGCTTTACTGGAAGTTGCTGAAAAGGATAATGACTCTAAAATCAAAAGCGAGTCAAAATCTTTAGCAACAAATGAGCTTGGCGATTTTGAGTTTTTAGTATCAACCGTTATTTGGTTTGACATATTATCTGTCGTAAATTTGGTGAGCAAGAAGTTACAATCTGATGATATGCTTATAGATATTGCTATTAAAGAAGTTGAAGGGCTAATTTCATTTTTTGAGAAGTTTAGAGACACAGGTTTCGATAAAAGCGATTAATGTTGCTAAGGAAATTGCTATTGAAATGGATATTGATCCAGTATTTCGTCAAAAGCGCGTAATTCGTAGAAAAAGACAATTTGATGAGAATTTTGTGGATCAAGATACTTCATATTCCGCTGAAGAGTCATTTAAGGTCCAATATTTCTTATATATTGTTGACCAAGCACTTGTTTCTCTAAGAACACGATTTGAGCAATACAAAGAGTATGAAAAAGTTTTTGGCTTTTTATTCACTTCTCACAAGTTGAATTCCTATGATGACAACACTCTTAAGTCCCATTGTAGTCATCTTGAAGCTGCACTCAAGAATAATGAACAATCAGATATTGACGCAAAGGATCTTTTTGTGGAGTTGAGGTTGCTTAACAATTATTTGCCTGACGAAAATCTAGGACCTTTGGATATACTGAATTTTCTTAAAGAACATGGCATTTTTCCTAATGCGGTGATTGCATATAGAGTATTGCTCACTATCCCGGTAACCGTGGCATCAGCATAAAGAAGTTTCTCAAAACTTAAATTGTTGAAGTCTTACTTGAGGTCCACAATGTCACAAGAGAGACTCAATGGATTGGCATTAATAGCAATCGAGAACGGTCTATTGGAGAGCGTTGATTATGAAGCTTTAATCAACAACTTTGCTTCAAAGAATGCGAGGAGAAGTGCATTTTTCAAGAAATAAGTTGCACGGAGCTATTTGTTAGAGTGATTCGCTAATTTATCGTTAGTTTTATTTTTTATTTTTAGAAATACAACATATTTTTTCCGTTAGTTTTATTACTTTTGTAACTTTGATGTTTTTCTCCCATGTTTTAAGTTTATCAATTTAAAAAAAATTATACTAGTATTTAAAGTATTTGTGTTTAGGGGGGCCAATTTTTTGTAATTGAACAGGGCACTCAAATTTCATGGGACGGCCCTGCCTGTACAATATTAAGGCTGAGAAAGTTATGTAAGGAACAATGAAATTAAGTGAGTTTATAAGTGTGAATTTAACACTATAATAAAGTTACTAGCCGAGTACCCGCGCTCAGTGACAACAATGTAAAGTTTGCAACAAAACCCGGTAGCATTAATCTATCGCGCACTATGCATTTTTTTTTTTTCAAATTGTACTTGGTTACACACTTAATATGTTCTATTTGATACAAGGTTTTCTTAGTGAGCAACCATATTCATGTAAACGGATATTATTTTGCTCAATGTTACTTTTTTGGTCCCTCCCTTGGGTAATAATTTTACAAGCCCCATTTTATTAGTCCCTGTAAACAGATCAATGGAGAACCTCATCAAATACACCAGAAAACTAGGAACATCCATCAAAATTAGCTACTACTTTCTTTGTGATTCACCCTCCTTTTTTGCCTACCACATTTTGCATTGTGTAACAGTTTCTGTTGTAATACAACACCGTTTCTGCACAAATCCTGGGTTGTGCAACTTGTTGGCTTGCAGCAATTCATGCGGGCGTCGTATAAACTTTGAAGGACAGCGATATCCTGTGCAGTATATATGTTTTTGTTTGTTTGTTCCTTTTGCAGGCCTAGTTGTACTTTTTCGTTGCTGTTAAGTTGTTGGTGTTTTCGTTGGTGTTGTTCGTGCTACGTTGGTGCTGCAATCAATTTAGTATTAGACTAGAGATATATTACAACAGTAAGTTTAATAATAAGATTGAGAATTAATTTTTTGCATAGGAGCTAATGGGTTAATAATATGTTGAAAAATGTAAATTATTAATGCATTGGAGATGCTCTTATGTATACAAAAGTATCTTACATTTTATTTAGGTTAGATTAAAGCCTGACAAATCAGACTCTAAAACATACTGTTAACTATTGTTATCATCAAAGTCAAAAGAAAACAAAGTAATAAACCAATAATGAGACTCATGTTTTCTGTATTGGTAACAAAGATTGAAGAATATCCAGCAATTTTTTAAGGACAATTTGGATTATTTCCAGGTCCTCCAAAATAGATATAATTACCCCAAGTGTCACTATAACCATTCTTAACATCATAACAATTAGGTTTCTCTACTAATAAGTTTAAATTAGACAGTGCTATTGGATTTTTCATGGGTCTCAGAATACTTGATATTCCCAGGATCATATTTGCAGGATATACAAGAAATGATTCATTTTATTCATCAACATAACAGTAGGTTACATCGTTACAAAAGACACTATGCATCTCTCCTTGAAATGAGACACACACGTTATCGTTTACATGTAAAGGACTCTATATATAGACATGAAAGGGTATGACCCAATGGTCATGATGGTTCGAATGGTCATGAACCAAACGACACACCCTTTGGTTTTTACAGAATTTAACTAACTTATAACTACCAACCGAAATAACTACCCTTCGGTTATAAACTTTCTACTTAACACCTTTGGTCCTTCATCTATCATTTTTCCATAATACAAGACTTGTACAATTAAAGTCCAACAATTTCCCCCCTAATTGTTTAAGTCTTGTTTTTCGAGTCTTCATGCTCTTCTCCGTGTCTTTTCTTTCCTTCTTCCTGTCTCCATGATTTGTTGCTGCTGTTGCTTGTTCCATTCCAACGTTGTACCACAATACTTCCTTGTGTTTCTTCACTTTTACACCGTATCTTCAACAACTCTTCAATACCCGTCGGTATTCTCCTATGAACGAGTGATCAGCCCGTCCTTTTCGTTATTTGTTGTTGTTCTTGTATTGCTAAACGTCTCCAAACAATCCTTGATTGCTTTGTTCTCTCGGTATACCTTATCACATCCACAAGCAACGCCTTTTTCTTTTTTTCTTCCTGCCTCGTTGCCTTTTCAAATCCTATTCGACTTCAACCTTCAACAAAAACTTTCGAATTTGTTGTCTTGTTTCTGTTTTGATTCGAACCAAAAACAAAACACCACGGTTCCTTCTTTCTTCTCCTTGTCGAATTATTGTTGTTGCCAACGAGTCTAAACAAAACGTTCCACGGCCTCCTTGCTTTGTTGTCTCGAATTCTTCCCTCAAATCTTCAACCAAAAAGTCACGGCCTCCTTGTGTTATTCTTGTTTGTGTTTATATTCGACACAAACAAACCAACACTTTCTTGTACCACGCTACACGTTTTCTTTTCTTTTCCTTTTGTGTGTTGTTCTTGATCTCGGTTGCTTGAAATCCTAAGAAACTTTCTACACACAATCTTGTTACCACACCTTGGTAACCATACCGAACCAAAAATAGTCCCTTCGTTTCTGATTTCATTCTTCCAAAACAAAATAGTCCTTCGTTTGTTCCTTCTCTCGTTGTTGTTGTCGTTCCACCGAAACAAAATAGTCCTTCGTTTGTTCCTTCTCTTGAGTACTCCTTCTTTGTTCTACGTATACGTTTTTCCTTCACAACAACGTTTCATGCGCTTCATAACAATTCAGAGAAAATAGGCAAAACTATAGTCGTTTAAAGGTCTGATTTACGTACAAGATCACGAAATTATACTTACTTTGTAGTGCACTTGGAGATTAAAATTTTACCTTCCAAATAAAAAAGGCAACATCGAATTGTTGACCATCATATGTTGATAGTGGATCAATTGCAGCTCCAAGACAAACCTTATTATTGGTTTGAATAAATCCTGGACATTCGAGACTGTAGCAACCAGATCGATACCCATCAGGCTGTAATATTTTAGTTTCATATTCTTAGTACTTACTGCACGGAAAATACTTAATCCGGTAGAGATATAAGTTTTGTGAAATAGAACTTACAGTCCAATAAGTGAAAAGTCTGGGGATATTATCTTTATGTACGTCCGGGTAAGCCTGTAGAAACAAACTATATTGTCAAGAACACACATTCATATCCAAATTCACATCGAAACAATAATAAATAATAAAAAATAAAAAAATAATAGTAAAAAAAAGGTTGCACTTACAAGCCAACCAGCTTCAACAGTGTTGACATCGTGAGTAACATCAGCCGCAACCCAAATTTGTGATATGCTAAAATCATATCCAACAACATTTGGTGCCCATACATTTAAAAGTGCCCTTGCTCCATAATATTCTCCTTGTGTTACATAACCTACTGCATACTGCCAACAAATTATACCAATTGTTTTTACAATGCATATCTTTCAGAATTTGTGTATGAAAAAGATTATGTACCTCATGGCCTTCCCGATTCGGGATATCTTTTGAACTAAACTTTTTTCCAAATTTAGTAATTGAATCAGATCTCAAAATGTCACTTGAACTTGTTCTTTTAATTGGTATTGTTCCATTTGGGCATGATTCACCATTTGAACTCCATAACTGCTTGATTTGTGATTCATTTATACCATCATTTTGCTCTTTCGGTAACTCTGGAGGACTCTGTTCATTATTATTTTATTTACACAATAAGTTAAGAAACTAATTTTCGTCTAATCAACCTCAACAAGCATATTTTCTAAAAGCTAATTCATTTATAAGCATTAAGTATACCAGTGACATTTTTCCTTTTAACTCTGGATGATCAAAAGCTGGTTGAAGATGATACAAGACGCAATCTATTATATCACCATCTGGACTCTAATTAAACAAAAAATCAAAAAGTAATTAAGAGTTAAAAAAAATTAAATCAACAAAATTAAATGTAAAACAAGCTTTTAGAAACCACCCCACAAAATTTTGGTGTTACCTTAATTGACTTAACAAAAGGCTTGTTGATCTTCCGAAGACGAGCATTAATTAACCTCATCTTGTTGCCTGGCAAAGAAGTATTGATCTCTTTCCGAAAATCTTTGAAAACCTCCAGCGAAAAAACAGGCGAAAACAACAAGCAAAAGAAGACAATAGTGGAAATGATTGAAGTGGTATCATTACAAAAACTAGATTGCATAATTGTATATTGTGTTATATTGCCTTTATCTTTAATGATAGATTAACAAGAAAAACAGAATTTAAGAAAGCATGTTATAGCATTTCTTTTTCAAAGAAAAGTTGACGACTTGATGAATATGGATAGATCTCATGCATGATCATGTATTAATGTCAATGGTATTATATAGTGGCCGGCAGGGATGAATCTATAGTGTAGGTATGGGGGCCGCTGCCCCCATGGCTAGCCGAAAAAGTTAAAATTTTAGTGTAATTTTTTTAAAATTTTGACCTTTTTTCGAAAGTGACCCCCACGCAAAACTCAAATTGCCCCCCACCCACATACTAAAACCTAACATTCAACGCTCTAAAGCCTTATAAATCCTTCATCTCTAAGTAAAAATACTCGATTTATCATTACGATCTTATTTTTTTTCCGCATTTTGTCGTTATTGTCAAAACAAAATTTTTTTGCCCCCCACATCCATTTTTTCTGAGTCCGTCACTGGTTGCAGGGTTGAACCCCACGAATTTGAAATTTTGGGTGAGTCTGATACTCGTGATGGTAGAAAATATTCATCTTATTTCGAGACTAGCTCACTTTCGTAGAAATCTGTCACATATAGATGTATTTACTATTTTCTGGCGAACAAAAGATAGCATGCATGATGCTTTACAAAGTAAGTATCGTGCACATGTATGCTTACAATCTTGACTTGTTTACAAACTTTACGTAAGAAAAACTGATCATTTAAGGGACTATAATTTAATTATGCTATCACATACGTATACATGAACATTAGATATTTACAAATGTTGCCTGCTGTTTTTTATATCTGATTTTGTTATGGTACAATATGCTATAGATCTTTAATACAATTTTCACCAATAGAAAGCAATCAAAAAGTACGCTGAGAGTTAATACAATATGCTATAGTTATTTGCCGTTGTAAAATAACTAGAGTAAAAGTCGAGATTTATTTTGCACTACAGAAATAAATCGGTATGATCAAACAACATTCCTAGGGGCACACTGGATTATTTCCCGGCCTTCCATAAAATAAATAATTAACCTTTTGTAACATCATAACAATTTGGTTTTTCTATTATTGCAGTTAAACCGGTGGCTCGACTATCGTATACTTCTCCAATTTGTACTGACGTAGTGTGATCTCTAAGGAGTGGGAATTAAGTTGACGGCCGGCTGATGGGGTGTGCAACCGGTGCATAGTCACAGGGCCCATAACTAAACGGGGCCTCCAATTCCAGTAAATTAACTATACATATAATTGCTAGGCAATGAGCAGAGAAAGAATTAAAGTCCAACAAACATTTGATGAAAAAGACTAAAAGATGGCCACTTTGTATTTGTTTATATGACTAGGCATTATAAAACATTCCACTTAATATATATGTTGTTACCGATTGATTCATGTTTACATTCCTTGAGTTTTTTTTTTTTTT
>LBNU01005653.1:35137-40230 GCA_014162995.1 Artemisia annua | reverse complement strand
GGGGGTTGAATAGTTTCATCGTTTATAATTTCGTTTTAAAACTTTTTCTGAAACCGTTGGAAAATCGTTTGGTTCAAGATTATGTGATATCTATCTAATGTATATGAACACGATAATAATGCGTAAAGTAAAAAAAGTAAGAGATAAAGGAAGAGAACAACTAAACTGAGACAAAGAGATTTATAGTGGTTCGGCACGAAGCTCACTCTCCACCCTACTCCACTCCTCGAGTATCACATTCAAGAGTTCTCAATCACTATGTCAACACACTCCCTTTAGGCGGAGCAAACCGTACACCAATGCTTACACCAATTTAACGACACTAAGCGGAATGTCGATTCATAATCCTAGCTAGAACCAATCTACACAAAAGCCCACGTGGCTACACAGACGTACAAATCCTCCACTTGAATCTTCACCCAATTCAAGTCTTTACATGGATGATCACCCCGTCCCAATCTTCACACGGACGATCACCCCGTCCTAATCTACAAACTATTACAAGGACTCCACATTTTGTCCCAAACTATACTAACACAACTAGTCATGACTAACACATAAGTCGGATATACAAATATACAAGAATAGAGTTTAGAGGTGGGAGAAGAGATCGTAACACTAGTTACGTGTGTGTGATGACCAATCTATAACACTTTGTTTCTTGACGAATACAAGCGTTCTTTTCTTGCACTTTGATATAGAGGATGACGGGATCGGTTATAAACACATATCGACACGTTATAGTGATCAAAGAAGAAGAAAGAAAAAACATAATGTTTTTGTGCCAAGAGGCTCTATTTTTCAGCAGAGAACAATGCAGTATTTATAGGCATCAGGAGGAGAGGGGACGGTCCTTTAAACCTTGGACGGTCCCATATATAAGGGACCGTCGCATGTTTACGGGACCGTCCTGACAAACGCTCCCATATTTGTCCTGGTGTGATGAAAATTTATCTTCACAAAATCGTGGTCGTATCCAAAAAAATCATATTTCATAATCCAATTTACCTTTAACAATGATAAATTATATTGTCAAGAATAGATGACATTAAATTATATTGCCCTTAGAGCATCTCCAATGCAAAGAAGGGTTATTGCATTGAGGAAGATTAAGTGCTTGAAAATTTAATGTTGTGTGAGGAAGCACGTGTATGTTGGAAATATACAAAGGTTGAGAAAGTTATGTAAGGAACAATATAATGATATTTAAGTGAGTTTATAAGTGTGATATTTGACACTATAATAAAGTTACTAGCCGAGTACCCGCGCTTAGTGACAGCGGTGTAAAGTTTGCGACAAAACCTGGTAGCGTTAATTTATCACTATGCATTTTTGTTTCAAATTGTATACTTGGTTACACACTTAGTATGTCCTATTTGATACTGTACAAGGTTTTCTTAGTGAGCAACCACTCACGTAATGGATATTATTTTGCTCAATGTTACTTTTTTTGGTCTCTCCTTTGGTTAATAATTATACAAATCCCATTTTCTTTGTCCCAGTAAATAGATCATTGGAGAACCTCGTCAATACACCAGAAAACTAAGAACATCCATCAAAATTAGCTACTACTTTCTTTGTGATTCACCCTCCTTTTTCTGCCTACCACATTTATTAGTTTTACGTATATATATTAATGTGATATGACCGGATTCGAACACGAGACTTCGGGATTGCACACATTACGTATGAATTTTAATGATTAATAATTATTATATTTAGTTATGAATAATTATTATTTTCACAAATAAACACTTAACGGTCACTTACGGTCATTAGACGAAAGAAGAAGGGCTCGAATGCAAATAGTTGATAAGAAGGATCCAGATGGACCCTCCTTGGGTTATGCTCGGCCGAAACCTAACCCAAAGGTGTTTAGGGTTGTTGTCTTGTGCTCCAAGATTGAGAATAGTATAAATACATGACCCCTTGTATTCATTCTTCTCATCCCTTGATTCACTAGCAATCACAACATTCTTCTTCTCTTCTCTTGAGCCTAGAAATCGAACTACACCCTTATAGGGTTCCTACTAGATTTCCGAAGCTCAAACCATTCGTGTTTAGTTGATCAACTACACCCTTCTAGGGTTCCTACGCGATCTTCTAAACTCAATATTGTGTTTGGTTGTTTGTGATCAAGAACCTAGCTTTTCACATTGAAACGCTACTAATACGTGTGTACAAGAGCGAAGGACTAACATAATTTTGTTAGTGATATTTTCCCTATTCGACTAAGGAGTAGTCGAATTCCATAAACCCTAATTTAGGGTTTATCTTGTTCTTGATTCTTGATTTCTTGTTCTTGCTAGAAATCACAACGGTACGCATATCCTTTTATATTCGGTTAATTATCATTACATGTATTATGATCTACTTCCGCTGCATGCTTTGATGATGTTTAGTTGAATATATAATTGTTATGATTATCAAATTCCAACAGTGGCATCAAGAGCCGTTAATACGTTGTAATTAATTATCGAAACACATAAAATTGAATCGTTTATGATTATTACATGTTTATGGTGATCTAAAGTTTTTAAAATTTTGTAAACCCTAATTTTTTTTTACTAATATAGGTCGATCCCTATTTTTTTTATTTTATTAGGGTTTTAGTTTTTGTAAAACTTGTAGAAACCTTAGGTTGTATGTAATTTTTTATGTGGATTTTTATGAATATGTGCTATATGTCATTAATTGATATGCGATCTTGGACTTGATTATTGTTAATAATAAGTGCTATGTGAGAATCCATGATGAAAACATGCATGTTTTGTCATGGATTATGATGATTTTGTAGTAATTGTTACGTGTTAATTGAGATTTCATGCTATATTATGCGATTTATACTTATTAATTAGGGTTTTAGTA
This sequence comes from Artemisia annua, assembly GCA_014162995.1. Taxonomy (NCBI): domain Eukaryota; kingdom Viridiplantae; phylum Streptophyta; class Magnoliopsida; order Asterales; family Asteraceae; genus Artemisia; species Artemisia annua. Next base: position 37,362 of record LBNU01005653.1, on the reverse strand, counting down.
ATAAAATTGTCAAGACTTGTTTATTTACTAAAAATTAATTAATTATGTAATTAGGCAAGACCTAAAATTGGGAAGACCCCATAAAATCATGTATGTTAAATCAATTGTGTGTATTAATTGATTTATTTTGCATGTTCATTATTTAAGTTGTTTATTTTTTATTTAATTGCGTATTTGTTTATATATGTATGTGAGATGATAGTAAGCAAAAGGGTAATTTCATAATAAAATTATAAACCGGACTTAATAATGGTAAAATCATGTTTTGAGCTTTAAAAATCTTAAACTTTTAATTGATTGATGCGACGGTACTAAAATGGTTCAATAGTGACAAACTATAAAGTGGGTATAAGTGGAAACAAGTTTTTTAAGAGATTCGCTCCTACGAAATTTCTGCGCTCGCCTGTGCGTCATATTGAATTACCATTGTTAGTACGAAGCTTCTTAAGGCAATGTTGTAATTTACTCAACGCCTCAATTAAAACTTTGTTGATTTGTGCTCATGTAAAGAAACGAATATGTAAAAGTTTTTTGATTTATGAAACCTATGATACAAAGATGAGTGCATGACATCTTTGTACATATTTTTTGATTACACACATCAAAACTACTACCCTTTAAATTAAGTCAATGCCATCTAATTAAAGAACACTTGAAATTGTAAATCCGGGTCATGTGAGAACTTGGACTAGATTAACAATGGAGAGGTAAATTCATACTTCTATTACTTGCAGATCAACTGGGGTAATGGAATTATGGAATTTACATGTTTTTTAATTAGAAGGCTTAAATTGAGTAAAGTGAGAGCTTGGACTCAAGGCATAAGATGGGGATAAAACATGCTTACATTGCAACTGAAGTTGGCAAATATGTAAATCCCATCGTTCTAGGAATTGCAATTTGTATATTGGCAATTGAGGTTCGACTCGTACCTTATTGAATGCTTTCATCACTAGCAGATCAACTGATGTGATGAAACTATGTCAATTTGGATCCTAGTTTTCAATGGAAATTAAATGGTTATATGTTTATGAACCATGGGTATTTAATTTTCTTGAAAGATTAATTAACGAAAATACTAAAAATTGAATTTTGAAATTCTTTTGAATGTATTAATGCAACATTGAACCGTAAACGTGGGTTATTCTGTTATTGGTAAATTGATCTACACCCATAGGGGTTTTTGGCTAGAGTCATCTTTACTAAAAGAATAAACCTAGTCTCCTTTCCATGAAAGAAGTGTGAGACTCAATCCTATTCCATTTCATGAATGAGAAAGGTTTGATAGGAACATTATAATTGTCTAAATTCTAATATAACTCATAGCAAACTTTAATAGTTAAGAGAATTGCGCATCTTATTTCCATAGAAATTTCATTACCTTCCTTTGGTGATTGAATTCTTTGATAACAAATATGGCATTTGGTTAACTGGAAATAGGTATAACATTTAATGAGTTATTAAATTAGAAGCTAGACTAATTACCGCAAAAGGTAGTAAAGGCAAACTAGGATATTTTATCTAATAGTTGTTGCTTTAACCCTTTAGAGGTACTACATACCATTGTAGGGGATGGTAGACCTATTAAGGAAGAAATTGCATGCCCAATTTTTTTCAAGTTAATAGCATTTGATGGTTAGTCCATCATTTACGTAGTAGAATACACTCTTTAATGTATAAGTAATTGTTACGTATGGACATTCAAAAGTGTAGGAAAGTTATAAGCACAATATTTTCTTTCATTGATTTATGAAACACTTACAATGTTGTCAAATTCAGTGGGAGTGTTGAGTTCTTATTACTGAATAAGGAATTATTATAATGATCTTTAATTCAGTGGGAGTTACAAGCTGTGACAATCTTGGTAGCTAAAGATAATTACTTTCCAAATGTAGACTCATACTTTTAAGGTTAGTCTTGTACGTTTCCTTACTAGACGATGTTGTCTTACATCTACATGTTATGCTAATATCTATGACACAATCATATTGATCACACAAACAAACTCATGTCGTGTTGTTTATCTGCTATATGAGGTTGTTCCATGCACAAGTGGGAGAAATCTAATTGTGTGCAAGAAACAACTCATAAAGATATGGTTTAAAGGATTCTCTTACTGCAAGGTAAGAGAGTAACATTCTAATAGGGCTTATACACATCTAATTTAATAAACACTTGAAGTTGTTAATTTAGTCATGTGAGAGCTTGGACTAAATTGCAATGGA
>LBNU01005653.1:17637-30137 GCA_014162995.1 Artemisia annua | reverse complement strand
GCATTTGACTCAAACAAATACTAATATGTATGTTCATTTTATATCGCTACAATTCATGTCCAATTCGTTCTTATAAACAAATTTAGATTTCCCTTACACTTATCTTTTGCAAAATACCTTCATATGTAGTTAAGACGAAGTTAAAAACAAAATAAAGCATTTTCACAATTCAATTTGAAACATGAATTATTAGAGATAAAATAAAACATACATACGGAAACAAATAAAATCAAATAAACAATCACACAAAACAAGTAAAGCTTGGGTTGCCTCCCAAGAAGCGATTTTCTTTATTAACGAGTCTTGTAGCTAGACTCAAAGTCCTTCTATCACGTGACTTCATCGTCGGTCACGGTTTCTAGGTCATCCTCGGGTTTAGTCTTATATTCCGGACCTAGTTGCAAGCATTCTTTGTAGAAACCAAATATTCTACCCATAACATAGTCTACTCCTCTACGTCTATCCTCATCATTCCTATAGTAGACCACTTGCTTATGCTCCTTCTCGATGTTTGATAAAAGCCGGAATTGCTCTATCTTATATGGCATTTGGTAAGCTATATCATCGGTCTCGTTCTTGAACCTCACTATCCCTAGAGACGGGTCATAATTCATTTTAGAGGCCTCAACAAACGGCTTTCCAAAAACAACTTGAGTTAAGCATGCATCTACTACCGGACGGATATCCACAAAAATCACGAAGTCGGTGACGTAGGTGAAATTCCCTATATAAACATGTAATCCCTTAACTCTTTCTACAAAATTGCTTATCCATCCCTTGCTTGGATATATCCTAAATCCAAGCTGCTTTTTCATTATCAGATTGTAGTAGGCTCTAGTCATGATGNAGTTAAGCATGCATCTACTACCGGACGGATATCCACAAAAATCACGAAGTCGGTGACGTAGGTGAAATTCCCTATATAAACATGTAATCCCTTAACTCTTTCTACAAAATTGCTTATCCATCCCTTGCTTGGATATATCCTAAATCCAAGCTGCTTTTTCATTATCAGATTGTAGTAGGCTCTAGTCATGATGTTTATGGGGGATTTAAGATCTATGTAAGCTTTCCAAACATGCAAGTGACCTATGTTGCATGGTATGTTGATGTTAGATGGATCACCCGTCTTAATGATTGAATTACCTAGGAAGTATGGCGTCTCGGGGTCATCAAATAAATCCTTATGGTATGCATGTTCTTCCTTAGTGGGCAACCTATCGAAGTAGTCCTCCCCATCATCTATTTCCTCTACTTCCCTTTTCCTACTTTCCTCAACTTCCTTAATTTCATCCTTATCTTCACTATCTACTTCATTTTTAATGATTGGCTTAATAGTGACAACGTTAACAAAGTGGACATGTTTGGAGGATGAGGGTTCCTTGATTTGGGATCCGCTATTTGTGTTCCTAGCGTCCTTATTCGGTGATGGTAACCCTTGGTTGTTGAATGCTTTCAATAAGTTGTCTATTTTGTTGGTCATCTTCGTTTGTTGTTGATTAAATTCAGATTCGAACTTAGTCATACGGGCTTCTTGAGATGCCATAAACTTAGACATCATTCCCTCAAGGTTATTGGTACTACCATAGTTATTGGAGGGATTGTTATTGAAAGTACGGTTTGTGGTTGAACCGTTTGGTTGAAAACGATTAGGTGGATTGGAAGAATTGTTTTGGGGCGTGTTTTGGTTTTGTTTCCTCCTAAATTTTGGGTGATTTCTCCAATAGGGGTTGTAAGAATCACTGTAAGGGTTTCGCTCGGGTTTGGCTCGGGTTTGAAAGTGTACCACTTTTCTCCCGCTCCGTCGGTACGCGAGGATGCGTAATCCGCAAAAGCTTGTTCTGGGAGTTCCATGCAATCACGAGTGTCGTGAGGACTACTACAATACTCGCATGAAGAAGAGATTTTGTTCACTTGACTTGAAGGTTTAGGAGCTTCGTAGGATTTCATGAGATATTTGACTTGGTCCTCAAGTTCCATGATCCTACGGTCGGAAGTGCTTGAATTATTCGAAGGCAAAGATATTGCTTGACCGTTTTGTTCAAATCATGGGGATCATTCCAACTTTCGTTGTCATAGAGAGCAAGATCTTCTATGAGTTCCTATGATTGTTCCGCACTTAGATCACGTAGCTTGCCACCGGCCGCTTGGTCAATGGTTTGCTTCGTGGGGATACTGATATGGTCATAGAAAATTTGGACTTGGAGCCAAAGGTCTATGCCATGGTGAGGGACTTTTTGGAGTCAGTCCTTGAATCGAGTCCATGCCTCGTAGAGGGTTTCGCCTTGACGTTGTTGGAACATCAAGATGTCATTCCTTAGCTTTGTGGTTCTTCCCGGTGGGAAAAATTGAGCAAGGAAGCGAGTGGTGAGATCATCCCAAGAGGTGATGGATCCTGCGGGTAGACGTTCTAGCCATTGACTAGCTTGGTCTCGCAGAGAGAATTGGAAGAGACGTAATCGGGTAGTCTCTCGAGTGGTAACATCAAGGTCTATGGAATCTACGATTTTAAGAAAGTCCTTGAGATGTTGATTTGGATCTTCGGAACGAAGTCCATGGAATGCACATCCGCTTTGCACCAACCGGATGGTGTCGGATCGCAATGGAGACACATTGGCTCCTTGGGTGAGCTCAATGGTGTTTCGATAGCCTTGGTGGCTAGGACGGGAGTATTCTCCTAAAGTACGGGCTCTAGGAGGTGGGTTTGGTTGGGGTATGTTATGTTGTGGTGGGTTGTTGGGATCAAGGATATTACCACCTTCCATGATGTCGGATGGTAATGGTTACGAACAAAGACACAAAGAAAAAAGATAGACTAAAGAAAACCTAGAAAAATAAAATAAAAATCTCACTAGAAAGGATTCTAACGAGTAGACCTAAGTAAAAATAAAATTTTCAACCTAAGCAATAACTATTCCCCGGCAACGGCGCCAAAAACTTATTGTGTGGGTTTTGCAACCTTCGCAATTAGGTTTTACCTCTCAAGGGATCTTGAGAAGCTTACAACCCCCACCAGGCAGTGTACCTGACCGATGTAGTATAGTGAAGTGGCAAGTACCGGGGGATTGATCGTTCTCTCGGGGAATAGTGTCGTTAGGATTGAAAACTACTCTAATTTAGGTCTGAGAGTTGAGGGATGATTCTTTTTGTATTTTTATATTTTATAAAAGCAAGTAAAATCTCGGGTATTTGGAAGAGTGGGAGGAATTAGTTACTAATCAACTAACCCAAATATCTACTATTGCAATTAAAATAAAATAACAAGAAAAGTAAATTGGTGTGAAACTTATATGTGAGAAAAATGTGTTTACTTAGATTTCCTTACTCTCTAGCTATCTTTTACCGGTTGATTGGTTTATTGTAATTGTATGGATGACGGGTTGTATTCCTTTAAACCATTCGTAGGGTCGTGTACAATCTTCCCTAACTCTATAAGCTCCTACTTCACTCCTATGTCGAGCCGACTAAAAGCTCCTAACATGGGATCACTAGAATTCGCTTGCGCATTAAATACAACCATATAATCGTAGTACACATCCGATTCATGTTTCTTAAGACGTTCAAGCAAGTTACCGTATAGGAGGTTAGCCAGTTTTCTTAAGCCTAACATTGACTTCACCCACCCACAACAATCACAAACAAACCAACAACATGTAATCAATAGCTAGGTTTCATTAGATCCAAGCAAACACAAGAAAAACCTAGCCTAGCATGTTAAAGTAAAGACAAGCATAAGATATAATCAAACAACACATAGGCATATTGATTGATTTGAAAGGAGACTTATCTTTAGTTGAACATCAAGGTCTCAAGGGTGAAAAACTCCTGAAAATATAGTGTTTTACGAACTAGGGTTTATCCCTAAAGTTCTCCCAAAAGTTACACACCTAATGAATGAAAATTAGAAAAATATATATAGATTTTACAATCTGACGGCGTCACAATTTAGAGTGTGACGCCGTCACCTCGCCACCAAAACTCTCTCGGATTACTCAGATCTATTCTTGACGCCGTCCCCCTTTAAATGTCTCTGGGCCGTCTCCCTTTAAGCTATAACGTGACGGCCTACTCCCATTTACACGTGACGCCGTCACGTGTAATTCTTCCAAAATCTTTCTGGGGCGTCTAGTGTAAAAATCATCCACCTCTTTGTCAAAGCGTGACGTCGTCACCTCGTAGAGAGTGACGCCGTCAGGTACTGTTTTCAGCTTGGTTTTGAGACTTTGTCGTTTTCTTCACTTTTATGCTCCAAAAACGTCCAAAATGCTTCCATTTCCAAATTTCCTCTCCAAAGTACCTAAAATGACAAAAGGAACGATTTAAGGCAATATTTGATCAAATAATTACGGATTAGAGTTTAAATGACCCCCTAAAAGTGTAACACTTTTCGCCTCATCAGAGATGTCCAAATCTGTTTCTATTCTTATGTTTGTACAAAATTTGGAGTATTAATATAAATATTCTCACCTTTGCACAAAAAAAATAAAAAATAATAATAATAATAATAAATTGTCTTCTACATCCAACTTATTATTTGTTTTTAATTATTATTAGTTAACAAAATCCATGCAAAGTCGTGACAACCCCAACTGGGATAACTCATCTTTAATAATCTTTGAAAGATAAAGAAGAATTAACGTGCAAAAGTCATTGTACCACTTTGAATAGAAGATATAAAGTCCTAGACAAAAAAAATAAATAACAAAAAAATAAAAATAAATAAACTAAAAATTATAATAATAATTAACCTTTATAATCGTACATAAGATGTCATAATTTACTTCAAAATTACTTGATTTGGTTTAATATATCCATTCTAGAATCTTTGTATAACCATTACTATATGAATTACAATAGTTTAATATAACCTGCTATTTTTTGCTATATTAAAACACGTGTTTCTTGCCATTACAGATCTCTACTTTCATGCACATTGTCGATTCTATAATCCAAAATTTTATTTTTTTCTTCATGACTAAGCATATGATTTATGATAACTCTGATGAGCATTCCATCTAATGGTGGAACTCGTATTATGAGGGATGCATAACTTTGGTTCTATATTATCATGAGAAGTTGTAGTTTATTATTGTCACAAATAATTAACAAAGTCAAGGCTAGCTATCAGTAAATGCTTACAAATGGGTAGATTCGAGTTATCTTTTATCTTAACTCGGAATAAAACATAATTAGGTAACATTAAAATGATCAATCACTACAACCAAAATCACATAAAATGGTTATTGTAAAGATCGTTGTAGCTCTTAAACGAGGTCTAATATTAACTATAGCTAGGAACACATAATAACGAAAGCGGAATATTCAAACAATGAATTAACGTTATCATGAACAAGGTTTTTCATTATCATTCACTTCTCTAACGATTACAAACTACTTAACATGTTCTACCTTGATCAAGTAGAACACGTTATTTAAACTAAAACACTAATAAACCACTAACCCTAGGCGTTTATCTCCTACGCCTAGGTTACACACACACACACCTTTACTAGACGTCTACATTGTGGAAGACTTGAATAATAAAATCAATGACCCATGTCCTCTTTATATACTAGAGGATTAGGGTTTACAAGAATACTTCGAAGGACTAATAAATAAAACTTCTTTTGCAAGCAAGTCCTTCCCATCTTTTGTAGAATTCCTTCTTGACACTTTAAGCGCTTCATGTTTCATTCTTCTTGTTTTGTATCATCAAATCAATAATAGACCCAACAATCTTTCCCTATTTGATGATGACAAAACAAACACCTTCTTGTACGAACTTCCCTAGACGAAGTAGAGAAATTGAGATAATTAAATCTCGCTATGAATGAAACAATCTTGTCTTCCCCTTGATTCATGCAATGCCACTCTAACATCTCTTCCAAATCTCTTCCCCTTTTTTGTTATCAACAAATAGGGAACGTATGCCAATATGATCTTGACCACCACGAACCAATATCACACTTCTAATCAAAGCCTTCCAATGTTTCAAATTGCCCTCCATGAAGAACACCAAAATGCTTACGAAAAATGAATCCAAAACAATAGAAACTCCAACTAGTAGTAGTAGTAATGATCAACAATAGTGAAAATCAAACACTTCCCCTTGAGTGGTGCATGTAGATGGTTGAACATTTAATCAATAAGCTTCCCCTGAAACCAATATGTTTACCATCTCTTGAATCTTCAATTCTGTAGACTCCTTATAATGATCACTGATGAAGAAAACCGAGTATAACAAATTTGATGAAGAAGTAGAATTTCCCAAACTTGTGTCTTAAATCTTGTACTATCCACGGAACTCCATACTTATACGAAACCATAAATATAAGTAGACCGCAATCCCTTGACAAAATCCTCAACTAATATGAGACACTGAGCACTACAATGTAACTCCTTTAAGTGATAGCCAATGTGTGCATAGAGCATCATAAGAAAAATCACACATTGCTAGATTCATCAAGCTATATGATAAGAACACAAACCTGTGAAACTCAACTACAACATCAAATAAATGATATTCACCTTTCTTCGTAATCAATTAAGCAATAAGAACGAAATACGAGCCTTTTTAAAACTTTTAAGAACATAAACTTCTTCCTCTGTGTGTGAACCAAAATTCCATGCGTGTGTAAAACCAATCTTTCATATGTACTTCCCCCCACTGCTCGTAAATCATGCATATATATTGAACCATAAAGCTCTTTACGTATCTCCATAAATTATCTTGTAGCAGTACTTTGCAATGACAGTACCTTGGAGAGTAATGGAGCAGTACCTTCATTCAAGTGAACCACGTAGCAGTACCTTGATTCGAGAGAGCAGTACTTTCAAATAACAAGAGCAGTACATTCAAAAAATACCCGAGCAGTACGTTTAGAGACATCAGTACTTTGAACTTAAGCTTTACATTAGGTAGAGAAGTACTTTGAAAATATACGTTGGAGCATCAGTATGTTGATCAGTAGCATCATCATGGAACCAGTACAAACGTTCTTGGACCAGCAACTTCATTCTATGCACTCTCTTTACTGCCCTTATATCTCGTAACCAAATATCTCCACATCGCATATATATGAGCAGTTATAATTCAAATCAAACAATTTGCTTAAAGATATCGACCCATTATGTATAATCAAGACCGACCATAACAAATTATATGTATTCACTGACCACCGACCCATTACCAAATTGTATTACTTTCTTCACCCAGAAAAGTCGATACCCCACAATCGAATAAAATAATGAATCACAGAAACCAAATCATGATGAGAATAAATATTCACCGACCCATGTACTTGTACGAGATAATAACAATTCAACTTTTAACCCTTAACTGCTGCCTCGCAAATCAGTCCCACACAATGACGTCATGATCACTTGAATCCTTATAACACAAATCCTCTGGATAAACAAATCTTTAAATATATAATCGATCTTTAGAATAACAACGCAGCCCCACGTATTGCTACTGACTCACCAATACAGTACGAGGTTTATACTTGAATATACTTTGACCCACTTGTAGAAGATAACAATAATATTAACAATACCGAGCAACATGATCATTAAATAATCGTGTATACTGTCATCAACCAACAAATGTATCCCATAAAATATTTTTTCGACACAGAAAGTCAAAATATCCAGATCGATACAAAAACAACTAACTTTTTAATAAACCTTTAAAACCAAATCGTACCTTACTTCAAACTACTTTTCTTCGACAACCAAACCTTGTGAATCATAGATATCACGAGCAACCTTGGCTCTTGATACCAATTGTAAAGATCGTTGTAGCTCTTAGACGAGGTCTAATATTAACTATATCTAGGAACACATAATAACGAAAGCGGAATATTCAAACAATGAATTAACGTTATCATGAACAAGGTTTTTCATTATCATTCACTTCTCTAACGATTACAACCTACTTAACATGTTCTACCTTTATCAAGTAGAACACGTTATCTAAACTAAAACACTAATAAACCACTAACCCTAGGCGTTTATCTCCTACGCCTAGGTTACACACACACACACCTTTACTATACGTCTACATTGTGAAAGACTTGAATAATAAAATCAATGACCCATGTCCTCTTTATATACTAGAGGATTAGGGTTTACAAGAATACTACGAAGGACTAATAAATAAAACTTCTTTTGCAAGCAAGTCCTTCCCATCTTTTGTAGAATTCCTTCTTGTCACTTTAAGCCCTTCATGTTTCATTCTTCTTGTTTTGTATCATCAAATCAATAATAGACCCAAGAGTTATATAAAACATGATTACCTTACTTTTTAAAAGAACATTACTACAACCAAAATCATAAATATTACCCATGGATCCATCTCCATTTTTAAGCAATTTTGAAAATGAAGTTGTATCAAATTCAATTTTATTGTAATCATCAACTATACGTGCATCTATAAAATTACCAACATCATGATTTTCATCATATGGGTTTTTTGTATAGATTGTATGGATTATTTGTTCGCCGTATGAGATATTTTTTGGTTTGTGTGGATCAAATTAAAAGTAAAGAACTATCAAACTAACCTCATGTGATAAGGGAACATGACCTACCACAACTTGGATCCATAAACCGTGCAATAAATAAGCCATATCAAAACATATGCTTTTGAGCTCCATAAGCCCGTCTCTTCACCGCGATATTCTCTTTTCAAATAAATATTTTCCTCATTAAGTGGTAAATAACAACAATAAATATTGCACAAGAATTATAATCATATAGTAGTTAAAATCTTATTTTTCGAAGGCGATAATTGTGAAAAGTTCATTTATCTTGAGAGGAACACTGAAAAATTCTACAAACCTTATTTTGAGTTCCCCAGATTTCTTCCACACTCTCCTTTGCCTCCTTTCCATGTCTAATATACGCAAAAATAACTAAATTTAACATTTTTTTCATTGTCTCATAAAAATAAACACCTGGTGTGCATACATATTAAACAACGTAATAAACACTTGGTGTGAATGTTGAACATACAGACAAAAGGAGACGAGTTGGGTTTATGTATATATTATTGGGTTATAAAGATGTTGATAGTATTAATATAGCTTACCGACTTGTATTATCGAGAATAAAATGTGTTTGTGTTGGTCCAATTTAGTGCCCAATTATCTCCTGTACAGGATTTGAATGAAAAATATCACTTGTTGGGCCAATTTAGTGCCGATTTAGTGGCCAATGTAAAATATTCAGGGAGTCGTCCTCAAGAAGTTCTTCATAGTCTGAAAGAAAAGGCTCATCACAACCTGAGGCGGATCTTAGAGAGTGAAGACAAGGACTATGATCAGGATGACGGAGTCAGTGAGTGATGACAATAACTCACTGAGTCCCTGAAGACTATCTCTGAATGAAGACTAGAAATATAGGCGAGAATTCCTAAATACAAAAAGCTAAAGGGAAGTCAAAACAAGTATAAGAGTAGTTTCCAAAAAGGTAAATGGTAGAAGATGTACTCTTCCACTAGATGCTTCACACATAGCGTAGTGCACACATGTGACTTTACATTTTCCTATCTATATAAACAAGAAGTATGTATAGAGATAGTTAGGAATTTTACACAAATGTAAATGATACAAATTTATAGTTGATAGGATTCTCTTCTCAAAGAATACACTAAGCTAAGCTAGCATGTTTCTGTTGTTCATATTTTGTCATTCAATCCCAACTGTAATCCGCAAACAGTTAGGTATAGTTCTTTGGTGTATATATATCTAATAAGAATTAAACGTTGAAAAGTACAAATAGTTTTATTAGTTCTCAAATAGTATTGGGTAAAACTTGTTCTTATTTTCTTAACATATTTATGTTTTACTCAAATTATTGGACCAACAAGTGGTATTAGAGCGGCTGGATTAATCTCATAATCTAGATCCATTTTGAATAACTACAAGTAACATTTTAGCAATGCCAAATTTTACGTGTAAGAACTTTAAAAGTTGCTACTGCTGTTGCAACTTTTGAGAGGGAGAAATACATTTAATTTTGACAAAACAATAAATAAACCCAATCCCACACCCAAAAAATCATCACACATGCATACAAAAAATTACGCACAAAAAAATTAAAAAAAAANCCTAAGTCCTAGTGTACTTAGAATGTATTCACAAATTCGTGTCGGTTCAAGTAAAAGAGCTCATGTAAATTGTTTTAAATTAAATGTCAAGAATTTAAATTCAAGTTTAGAAAATAGTATTGACCTGGGAAATAGCGGGTTGTCATATAGAGATAGTTAGGAATTTTACACAAATGTAAATGATACAAATTTATAGTTGATAGGATTCTCTTCTCAAAGAATACACTAAGCTAAGCTAGCATGTTTGTGTTGTTCATATTTTGTCATTCAATCCCAACTGTTATCCGCAAACAGTTGGGTATAATTCTTTGGTGTATGTATATCTAATAAGAATTAAACGTTGAAAAGTACAAATAGTTTTATTAGTTCTCAAATAGGTATTGGGTAAAACTTGTTCTTATTTTCTTAACATATTTATGTTTTACTCAAATTATTGGACCAACAAGTGGTATTAGAGCGGCTGGATTAATCTCATAATCTAGATCCATTTTGAATAACTACAAGTAACATTTTAGCAATGCCAAATTTTACGTGTAAGAACTTTAAAAGTTGCTACTGCTGTTGCAACTTTTGAGAGGGAGAAATACATTTAATTTTGACAAAACAATAAATAAACCCAATCCCACACCCAAAAAATCATCACACATGCATACAAAAAATTACGCACAAAAAAATTAAAAAAAAAAATCACCAAGAGTTCATAACTCTAGACACACACAAATACCATTACCAGTAATACAAAAACCAACACCATTATTCAATCCACACACCAATAGATACTCGTTAACACCCACTTAAAATCTTCAAATTGAAATAAACACAACCGGTCAACAAAACCATCACAAGAATTAACCACCATCATCTTCTTACAACCAAAACCGTTTGCAATCTATACAAAAAAAGCCAGACAAAACTTTCATCTAAACAAAAACTAACATTATAACAATTTATAACTCTCAATATACAAAACTAATAGATCCAAACACCTCAATGATAACCACCGCCGACCAGCTCTTCCGGTGGCGACAACGGTGGTTATCAGTACCATTGGTAGCGACAGCGGTGGTGAGTTTCAGGTAACAAACCATCGGCAGAGACAACGGTAGTGGGTTTCAGGTAAGAATAAGCAGGCGTCTAATTGATCAGGATTTATGGTTTGGTATTATAAGTGTTAAAATGATTATGTTAGCCCTTATAATTGTTATAGATCAAATATGATGTTATTTAGTGTTTAAAAACTCTAGTTATATGTTTCTGTAATTTGTATATTGACTAGTACTTGGGTCGTATGTTTATTTACTGCATAATGGGTCGAATAGGGTTAAATCCAACCCAGCCCAATGTATGGCAGTTAGTTAGTTATAACTTAAACGTTTTCTCAAACCATCACAACGTTTGAGTAAAACGTCATGTCGATTAGGGTTCTATATATTCTGTAAACTTTCGACTTGTGAAAGTTACAACCCTTCGTTCAATATATATCAGTTAATATTAAAGGGTTCAAACCCATTCTCTTGTTCTTATATTATTCTTGATGATGGTTCATACATGATGCTTGTTTGGTTATTAATGATCCTGGAAACCTGAAGATTAGAACCGATGCAACGATTATCAAAATAGTGATGGGTTTCAGAAGAGTACGGATCGGTTGATGATTGGCTCAGGGAATGATAAAGATCAAGATGGGGCCTTTTAGGTTGTGTGGAAACCTGGTTGTCTTACTGAACCTGAAGCTCACGAGGTATGGAAATTATGCATACCATAACCTGTATCTAAAACCTTATAAGTCTCTAAAAAAACATAACTTGACACTCAACATGGAGACTCTAAACGCGAATAAGTCCCAGAATATAGAGTCACTGAACTTGAAGACTCCCTGAACCTGAGGAATCTCTGAATTTGAGGGAGTACCTGAACGTTCAATCCTGAAAGCAAAGTGACCCTGAATATTCAAGTCCTTGATAACTCGAGCTGTTGAAACTCAAGGATGAACTTGAAACCAAGGGTGACTCTGAAAACCAAAACTGAATCTGAACCCGAACCTAGGTATGGACATGAAACCAAAGGTGACTCTGAAATCAAAATGACTCTGAACCCGAGTCCCTGAAACTAGTTGTAACTCTAAACCTGAGAGTAAATGAAACTAATTGCGACTCTGAACCTGATGAAACCCTGAAACCATAACTCGAACCTTAAACTGAACCCATAACTTGAACCTAAAACCTGAAACCAAAACCAAACCATACCTTGATCCTCAAAACCTGTTCCCAAACACGTGACTCTGAATATTCAGGTCAAGGAAAAACCAAAGTAATCATTCAGGTTCCTGAAAACCAAAGTGAACATTCAGGTTCTGAAATACCTCGCTTTGAACATTCAAGTAAACCTG
>LBNU01005653.1:5137-10137 GCA_014162995.1 Artemisia annua | reverse complement strand
TGCATTGAGAGGGTTAAAACAGTTGTATTGAGTTTATAAAAACCATAGTTGTCTTTACTTAGATAGGCGAAGAAGGGTAAAACTTCTTTCTTTAAACCTTGCCGTCAGTATAAGCTGAAGACTTGAACAGGTACCAAGTTTGTAGCAAGACAGGCTTTTGCATTATAAACTACAACTGTTTTGCAAAAAGAAATTATGGCTATCGTTAGATAACCCTCACTCTTTGTTGCATTGGATAATGAAAGATGGATGTATGAATGAACGAATGCAATGCAAATAGAATCATGTTGCAATGGCTAAATGTTTTCAATAAACATTCACAATTGCGACTCTAATGCAATTTACAGTTCAATTGCATTCACCATATTAGCATCTACAATATCACCATGCAGAGTGTTTGATTGTTTGAAGGTTGTATTTCTCTTATAATAAGAGGGTAATACGTTAATGATCCTTCCGCAGGTTCACCTACGGAAACCTTGTTACGACTTTTACTTCCTCTAAATGATCAAGTTTGAACATCTTTCCAGCACAATCCGACCACTAGTTTCCCAGTGGTCTGGATTGACCAGTCCGAAGTCCTCACTAAATCATTCAATCGGTAGTAGCGACGGGCGGTGTGTACAAAGGGCAGGGACGTAATCAACGCAAGCTAATGACTCACGCTTACTGGGAATTCCTCGTTCATGGGCAATAATTACAATGCCCAATCCCCATCACGAAATGGGTTCAAGCGGTTACCCACTCCTTTCGGAGCAGGAAACAGTATGCACGATGACCACTTCAGTGTAGCACGCGTGCGGCCCCGGACATCTAAGGGCATCACAGACCTGTTATTGCTCTGTTTCGTGCGGCTGCGAGCGCCGCTTGTCCCTCTAAGAAGTCCTTACAGTGCTACAGCATCCTTACCCTAGCCAATTCTGCAGGCTAATAGTAGCAGAGCCCTCAACAGCCGAAACCATCAAGATATACTACCACCTACAGGTTGACTAAGGGGGAGTACTGCAGTGTAAACTGCAAGTCTATTTAGTAGGCTAGAGTCTCGTTCGTTATCGGAATTAACCAGACAAATCACTCCACCAACTAAGAACGGCCATGCACCACCACCCACTGAATCAAGAAAGAGCTCTCAATCTGTCAATCCTCTCAGTGTCCGGGCCGGGTGAGTTTTCCCGTGTTGAGTCAAATTAAGCCGCAAGCTCCACTCCTGGTGGTGCCCTTCCGTCAATTCCTTTAAGTTTCAGCTTTGCAACCATACTTCCCCCGGAACCCAAAAACTTTGGTTTCCCGGAAGCTTCCATTCGAGTCATGAAATTAGTTACTCAGAATGATCGCTGGTTGGCATCGTTTATGGTTAGAACTAGGGCGGTATCTGATCGCCTTCGAACCTCTAACTTTCGTTCTTGATTAATGAAAACATTCTTGGCAAATGCTTTCGCTGTAGTTTGTCTTGCGACGGTCCAAGAATTTCACCTCTAGCGCCGCAATACAAATGCCCCCGTCTGTCCCTCTTAATCATTACCTTGGATTCTTAAGACCAACAAAATAGAACCAAGGTCCTATTCCATTATTCCATGCAAGATCATTCAAGTTAAGGTAGTGGTACGCATCATATAGATGGTTGACCATACCGTTTTTAGGCACCTCTTTCGAGGTTTTGGACGCCTGCTTTGAGCACTCTGATTTTTTCAAGGTAAAAGTCTCGATCGCTTGAATCAACACTCGGTAAAGAGCATTGATAGCAAATATCGAGCAATTTTCTGTCTAAACACTATGAATGTAACCACCAGGAAAGAGGAATGAAGGTTCAAGCTAGCATCCTTAGACACAAGCAAGAAACCTAACATCACCATCTAACCCTTTAATCAGTGGACCCCATAGGTTCGACTGAAATCCAACTACGAGCTTTTTAACCGCAGCAACTTTAATATACGCTATTGGAGCTGGAATTACCGCGGCTGCTGGCACCAGACTTGCCCTCCAATAGATCCTCGTTAAAGGATTTAAATTGTACTCATTCCAATTACGGGGCCTCAATAGAGTCCCGTATTGTTATTTTTCGTCACTACATCCCCGTACTGGGATTGTGTAATTTGCGCGCCTGCTGCCTTCCTTAGATGTGGTAGCCGTTTCTCAGGCTCCCTCTCCGGAATCGAACCCTAATTCCCCGTTACCCGTTACAACCATGGTAGGCGCATAACCTACCATCGACAGTTGATAAGGCAGTTGCTTGAGGGATACATCGTCGGCTCAGAGGCCATACGATTTGCTCAGTTATTCAGAGTCATCACAAGAAATGCAATCGAAATTGCTAAGATCCCCACTGCTAGTCCTTAGACAGCGACCGAAATCACTGAACAGGGTTCTAGGTGAATAAGAATCATTGGTCTTGTACTAATAAATGCGATCCTTCCGTCAGCAAGCTGAGGTTGGAACACTTGTTCATGTATTAGCTCTAGAATTACCACAGTTATCCATGTAAAAAAGAATATCCGAGGAACCGTAACTGATTTAATGAGCCATTCGCGGTTTCACTTTATAACAGTATGTACTTAGACATGCATGGCTTAATCTTTGAGACAAGCATATGACTACTGGCAGGATCAACCAGGTAACTTGATGTTTTAGCAAAGTAAAATGCTAAACAAGTTGTTTTTGCAGCTATAAATACGATATCCTCAGATAACAACCAGCAAGTGGATGCAATCTTTAGTGAGGTATCGAGATTTATGTCGTGCATTAAGATAATTCTGCAGAAAACTCTGTAGAATCCATCTTCTTCCACTAGAATATGCAAACATATCTAGCAGGAGTAACCATTGCTGGGTACGTTTGCAAGTTAACTAAACAGCATAGTATTATAACCGCTTGATACCAATTTCTTGGATCAATTTGCGGGCTGCTTTGCACAAGCAGAGCTCAACACTAATACTGCTCACTCTGTTGAGTGACTAGTTTGAACATATATGCAAGATATGATGTCTGATAGCATTAAAGCCCAACTCTCATAGATATTGTCAGTCGTACCAAGGAAGACCTTAGGTCTTGCAGGTACTCTACCTTTGTATAATTGTGCGTGGTAATAAGATGATTGACGTTCCAAACCCGTACAGGCTCGTCTTTTCAACCACCAAACATCAACAGAATAACAGGAATAGATGCGTGAACAGCTACAGTCTGGAACACAACACTGCTTGATGCATTGACTTATCCATAACCGTAGACACTCACTTACCTTCCTATCACCTACTGATGGTTGCTTCACTCAATTCAGCAACTACACTTACCACATATAACACAAAAAATCTGGTTGTGATCTAAAACCTTTTTTGTCTGGAAATAAGACTAAGTGCCTGCCATTTTTTGAAGTTCCATTACTTTCGAACCATAAGGTCAATCGCGATTCACTTTTCGAAAGTGCTATTCCATCAATGACCACTATATCATGCATTTATTAATGACCAAAATTAAGTAACGCAAGTGGCCTTAAATTCCGAAAGTTCGATAGATTTTCATTGATTTTATGTGATTGACCATTAAAGGCAGTTTCCTCTGTAACCAACAGATCGAATTCGATTAAAATTGCACAACTATTAGTTGACCTGCTGTTAATAATATAGAAAAAATTTGGTACAGAGAATCGACCTGGTTCTTCCGTTATAATGAGTCACCATCAAAAATCTCAAAATGAAAGCCTTTAACATGTAAGTCAATGGGGAGATTTCAATGTCCTTACTTTTCCAGGGGTATGCAAAAATTTAACATGTAAGTCAATGGTAAGGGCAATCGAAAAATTTCAAACCTCGTCCTATCTTTCCAGGGTCCTGCACAATATTTTCAACATTTAAATAACAAAACTTAAACCGACTTTAAGCTTATAATCATCCGCCTATGGAGGCGGCATCGCTTACCGTCGGTCCGAAGACCTCACTAAATCATTCAATCGGTAGTAGCGACGGGCGGTGTGTACAAAGGGCAGGGACGTAATCAACGCGAGCTTATGACTCGCGCTTACTGGGAATTCCTCGTTCATGGGGAACAATTGCAAGCCCCAATTCCTAGCACGAAAGAGGTTCAGCGGGTTGCCCGGCCCTATCGGACCAGGGAGGCACACGCTGATTCTTTCAGTGTAGCGCGCGTGCGGCCCAGGACATCTAAGGGCATCACAGACCTGTTATTGCTCAATTTCGTGCGGCTGGAAGCCGCCTGTCCCCTTAAGAAGAATAAGTATCGCCGTTAGCATCGATACCGGAAACGCCTAGTTAATAGGCTAGAGTCTCGTTCGTTATCGGAATTAACCAGACAAATCGATCCACCAACTAAGAACGGCCATGCACCACTACCCACTGAATCAAGAAAGAGCTATCAATCTGTCAATCATTCCAATGTCCTGACCTGGTGAGGTTTCCCGTGTTGAGTCAAATTAAGCCGCAGGCTCCACTCCTGGTGGTGCCCTTCCGTCAATTCCTTTAAGTTTCAGCTTTGCAACCATACTTCCCCCGGAACCCAAAAGCTTTGGTTTCCCGGGGGAAGCTCCCCGCCGAGTCATCGGAGGAACGTCGGCGGATCGCTGGCTGGCATCGTTTATGGTTAGAACTAGGGCGGTATCTGATCGCCTTCGAACCTCTAACTTTCGTTCTTGATCAATTAAGACATACTTGGCAAATGCTTTCGCTTAGTGCGTCTTGCGACGATCCAAGAATTTCACCTCTAACGTCGCAATACGAATGCCCCCGCCTGTCCTTATTGATCATTACCTTGTGTTCCGGAGACCAACAGAATAGAACCAAGGTCCTGTTCCATTATTCCATGCACCACTATTCAGGCTGATTTAAGAGCCTGCTTGAAGCACTCTAATTTGTTCAAAGTAAACATTGTCGGCCCACCTCGACACTCGGTGAAGAGCACCGCGGCAGGATAGAGCCGGCGAACCAAGTGACCACACCGCTCCACACACCCGAGACAAGCCCGAATGGAGAACGAATATGGCCCCAGTTCGC
>LBNU01005652.1:155916-172802 GCA_014162995.1 Artemisia annua | reverse complement strand
CTCTTATCAAACCTCTTTTCACTTCCTCTGGCTAATAGTAAGTGACCACGTATGGAGACAACCCGATATGACAAACTTGAGATTGAAGTAAAAATTTCCCAGACTTTGTGATTATGCTTGTACTTATCCTGGATAAGAACCTATACTGAGCACATCTCTCCTTACTAAATAGATGTTCGAGCGCATTATAATATTCCCATCCTGTGGTCACTTACTATTAGCCAGAGGAAGTGAAAAGAGGTTTGATAAGAGGTTGATCTGAGAAGAATTGTAGAGAGAATAGTTATCGACATCAACTCATGGGGTATTGATTTGTATGTTGCTTTCAGTTGATATGTTTATGTACACATATTTATGATGATTCCGAAAGATCGTCATCATCTTGGAGGGAGAAATGTGTACATCGGCGCTTTTATTGAAGAACTGAAAGCATTCTAAGTGAGTTGAAGATGTCGATATGATGCTCCCCAAACAAAACCGCGAAGAAGTTACAGATTATCAGTCTATGATCCATTTTCCACTGTGCAAGAGACTGAAGACAATTTGAACAGAATTCAGAGACACTTCTTTTTTCAAGCATCAAGGTTATATCAAACGGGTTGTCAATTTGGGAGGGAGCGTGTAAAATAAAAGGGCTTACTAATTGGGAGGAGAGGAGGAAAGTGGTTCACTGGAGTTTGTCTCTTGAAAATGGATCGGCGAATTTCGAAATCTTTGATCCCGTCTGGTCTAAAATGGGTTTGTGCCAACCCAATTAGATTAGTACATGATTCATCTGCAAGTAAAGAAAGATTGCTGAGAATATTTATGAAGAAAAAAGAGCTATGAAGTCTTCCTCAGCATTGCCGCGCTTACTTTGATTGTTTTATTTTACTTGTAGGGATCATTGTAACCAATTCACGTATATCTCCAGCTGGAGGGAGATTGTTAGAAATGAAGCTGAGCGATATTTACGTGAATTGGAGTAGACAACTAGAATGCATATAGTGCAGGGACTACTAATGTCACATTGTAATAGTTGTCTTATGTTTGCCCTATATAAACCCCTTAAGGCTTCACTTGAGGGGTGTGGGTGTGCAACATAATCTATCTTAATAATAATATCTTGTTTATCACCTCACCTTCTCTCTACTTTCTCTCTCTAAAACCATGAATATATTCATCATCTTTGATCAACCTCGACCTCCTGAAGAATGATTCTCGGTCATAACAAGAATTTTTCACCCTCAAAATCTAATATAAGACCTTCATAAGAATGGTGACCTAAGTACTCAATACTCTTCAAGAAGAAATAAAAGTTTAATAAAAGAAAAGAAAGATTAAATAGATTTTTATATTCTATTATACCAAAATCTATTTAAACTTTTAAATTTTTGGTTTTTTAAATTTAATAAATGAAAAGTAAAACTAAGACTTATAAAAGATTAGGTGAACTAAGCAGACAACCAAAACAAACTAAGTTTAAAAAGATTATAAGTAAGTTTCGACAGAGTAACGTTTAGAATTAAATCAAATACGACTTCACTCGATTAACGATGAAGTAAATAGAAGCCAAGTCCGGCTTATATAAGAAAGAAGAAATGAGAACTAGACAACGACACTAGACTCAAAAGAAAATTAGACAAACGACAACGGTTCACTAAACAAAATCCAAACTCGCAAGACTAGGACAAACAAATGATACTAACAAAATTATGACCCCATACTCGCTAAGTGTAAGAAAGGAACTAATACTCGCAAAGACAAAGACTCCATACTCGCTAAGATTGCCAAGACCAAACTCGCAATCAAATTTTTTAGCATACTCGCTATGAACAACGTAATACTCGCTATCCTAACACATATGATACTCGCTATGTTTCTGATACTCGCAAAGGACACAAAGAGACTCATACTCGCAACTCACAAAGACCATACTCGCTAAGTACATAAGAACATATCATACTCGCAAGACCTTGAATGTCATACTCGCAAAGAACAAAGATGCTACTCGCTAGATACACAAGAAATGATACTCGCTAATTACATAAAGACATCATACTCGCTATACTTTTGAACAAATATGATACTCGCAATTTTAAAAGTAATACTCGCTATGGACTTAACCAAACTCGCTAAACCCTAAACTTATTTATATTGAACTTATTTTTACGTGACAAAAATTTAACACCAATTAAATCTGAAACAAGCTTAATGAAAAACACTTTTAAAACACTAAATAAGCTTAAAAATAAGCTAATAGGCCACGACTTATGTTACAAGCCCTAACCCATTTTTTTTTTATTTATTCGACTCAAAATTTAACATGCAAAGGTGACAAACTTTTTGTAAAAGATTTTATAAAAGATTAAAGATAACTTGTAAAAGATTAAAACAAGAAAGATTAAAGACGAAGATAATAAGCTAATAAGATAAAAAGTTTAAGACATGAAAAACTAAAAATGCATTAATATAAAACTTACACTAATAAAAACTTAAAATAAAATGAAGACTAAAGACTACTTAAAAATGAAGACTAGCTTCATAATGAAGCTAAGAGGTCCTATTTAAAGGATCCAAGGAGGAATTCATTTTTACATCAAGCCCCTTCTACTTTTCTAGTTCATGAAAGTAACACATAAACTTCTATCACACACTACTAAACGTTTTAAAAATTAAACTATAGTCCTTGTAACTTGAGGTAGTGTGTTGACGTTTCTTCCAAAGGTCTTCAAAGATGTAAAAGTGATCTCTTGCTCGAATTTGTGAAGCTTATCATAATAATTAGCTTTGAACTTTGATTAAGCATCTCTTTCGTTTTCTCGAGCCTTTAAGAAATAACTTTGTCATCACGGGCTTTCCTTGAGCAAATTTCATCTTCGGCTTCACTTTCAAACTCTTTTCCAAATCTCGTGCTCGTTTTAGGCTTTTTGGTTGCTTTTGGTGTCGTTTTTGCAATATCCTTTCCTGCACAGTCACAAACACAAAAACACGATATCTTTGGCGTTTAACGTTAGTTTTTGGTCTATATAACACTTAAACTAAGGTCAAAAGTATGTGTAAAATAGCACATACCAAAATCCTCCAGACTAAGGTATTGCGTGTCCTCACGCAATGTAATCACGTCACGCCTTAGAGATAAATAATTTCACACCTCTCTTTACTAATTTTGAAAAGTAGCAAAACGTTCAAGAGAAATACGAAATCATTTATTCCCTAAAACGCCCCGGTTTTCCATTTTTTGACTATGTACATTCTTATATTGCACTACTTCAGCTTATGACGGTGTGCTTGACTTTCATTATCTTTCCATAACGATTAAGGGTCATAGAGCAAGAACACGATTCATAGAAAAGTGACTGATTGGATAAAATTCATCGTCCCTGATTTTTCACAAGCTCCCAAACTAAGCGTAAAATCGGATCATTGTTTAATTACAAATTAGATGCTAACGCTACCCATGGAAGTTACTCGTTGTACCTCTTGCTCCCATTTTCCTATTTTTGTATCTCATTATTTTATTTTTGTGAGAGAAATGAATTTCTTCATAAGTATCTCATTTCATATTTTTTAGTCCGATAAAGATACCAAATTCATACGCTAAGTAGTTATCGATCTTCTCTTAAGAAGGTTTGCAAGAGAAATGTGGTCCACATCAAGGATATTGGATACATACAAAGACTTTGGAATACATCAAAATAGACATAAGTTGGAGAGTACCTTCACGTGCACCTCATGAGCCCGATCTAGGATCATTCGCATGCACCTCACGTGCTACCAACTTTAGTCTTAGCACTTAAACTCATAATCCATAAATCTTCAACATACATCCTTATTCTTTCTTTTTTTTTCTCTTTTTCTTTTTTCATTTTTTTTTGCTTTTTCTTGATACTTTTTTCACTTTTTTCTTTCTTTTTCTTGCCTTAGTAACTTCTCGACTCCGAACCTTCACGGTTTCAATCCAAGACCTACCGCCAACTGTTAGGGTTGGAATCTAGGATCCAAGGCCCGATCTCAATCCGAAGTCTTAAAGCACCTTAGCTCATACATAACAACGGGCTTTAGGGTAGCTCCGAAACCACATGCGTACTACGCTTATACAACAATATACAATACAACTCAACTTAGCGTGTATCCATGATGTGTACCCAATTTCCCAAGCAAAGATTCTCTTAAGAAGATAAAGAACTACTCATCGGCTAAACCTAACATCTTTAATTATTTTGCACAGATATGGGGTGAAGCAATTTTGTGGGAACAAAAAGACATGAGTACCTTCGATGAGCTTTAAAGAGATCCAACTACTCTATGCTTAGCATCTAACTTCTAAAGAAACTCTATCATTTCACGTTCTCCGCAAATTTAAAATCTCAAATAATGAGATCCGCGGATGCTTAGCCATAATCATTTTTGAAGATTATATTGGTTAAGGGAGACAAGCTAGGGCTCAACACGCCCGGATCAAGTCAAAATTTTTATTCTCACTCTTACCTAGTAGGAAAGTCAAACGCGGTGTGAAAACTTTTATTCTATTTTTGCATAATTTTTATATTTTTCAATACTCCCCGGCAGCGGCGCCAAAAATTGATCGAAGAAATATATCAAGCGAGCAAGCTTGAACCTCGGGTCGTAGTCCCAACGAGGGTTGAACTGATCTCGTCAAATGAGTCGTGAGTTATGTGATGTGAATTTTTTTGAAAGATTAGATTTGGTTTTTAATTACACTACGAGAAAACTTTTAAAACTTAAGAACAATAATGTTAAAGAAAACGTGTTTAAGATAAACGTGATTAACAAGATAAGCGAACATTAAACTTAAAGAAACTACAAGTAAAAGAAATGGAAAATATTTTTGGCTTTCGTATTTTTGATTAACGAAAATGATTAAGTGCAAAGATAAAAGAAATAAAAGAAGTAAAGAAAATGTAAACAAAATATAAGAAAGAAAAACTAAATAAGAAAGTAAAATTGTTTTTGGTTTTTTAAATTTAATAAATGAAAAGTAAAACTAAGACTTATAAAAGATTAGGTGAACTAAGCAGACAACCAAAACAAACTAAGTTTAAAAAGATTATAAGTAAATTTCGACAGAGTAACGTTTAGAATTAAATCAAATACGACTTCACTCGATTAACGATGAAGTAAATAGAAGCCAAGTCCGGCTTATATAAGAAATAAGAAATGAGAACTAGACAACGACACTTGACTCAAAAGAAAATTAGACAAACGACAACGGTTCACTAAACAAAATCCAAACTCGCAAGACTAGGACAAAAAAATGATACTAGCAAAATTATGACCCCATACTCGCTAAGTGTAGGAAAGGAACTAATACTCGCAAAGACAAAGACTCCATACTCGCTAAGATTGCCAAGACCAAACTCGCAATCAAATTTTTTAGCATACTCGCTATGAACAACGTAATACTCGCTATCCTAACACATATGATACTCGCTATGTTTCTGATACTCGCAAAGGACACAAAGAGACTCATACTCGCAACTCACAAAGACCATACTCGCTAAGTACATAAGAACATATCATACTCGCAAGACCTTGAATGTCATACTCGCAAAGAACAAAGATGCTACTCGCTAGATACACAAGAAATGATACTCGCTAATTACATAAAGACATCATACTCACTATACTTTTGAACAAATATGATACTCGCAATTTTAAAAGTAATACTCGCTATGAACTTAACCAAACTCGCTAAACCCTAAACTTATTTATATTGAACTTATTTTTACGTGACAAAAATTTAACACCAATTAAATCTAAAACAAGCTTAATGAAAAACACTTTTAAAACACTAAATAAGCTTAAAAATAAGCTAATAGGCCACGACTTATGTTACAAGCCCTAACCCATTTTTTTTTATTTATTCGACTCAAAATTTAACATGCAAAGGTGACAAACTTTTTGTAAAAGATTTTATAAAAGATTAAAGATAACTTGTAAAAGATTAAAACAAGAAAGATTAAAGATGAAGATAATAAGCTAATAAGATAAAGAGTTTAAGACATGAAAAACTAAAAATGCATTAATATAAAACTTACACTAATAAAAACTTAAAATAAAATGAAGACTAAAGAATACTTAAAAATGAAGACTAGCTTCATAATGAAGCTAAGAGGTCCTATTTAAAGGATCCAAGGAGGAATCCTTTTTACATCAAGCCCCTTCTACTTTTCTAGTTCATGAAAGTAACACATAAACTTCTATCACACACTACTAAACGTTTTAAAAATTAAACTATAGTCCTTGTAACTTGAGGTAGTGTGTTGACGTTTCTTCCAAAGGTCTTCAAAGATGTAAAAGTGATCTCTTGCTCGAATTTGTGAAGCTTATCATAATAATTAGCTTTGAACTTTGATTAAGCATCTCTTTCGTTTTCTCGAGCCTTTAAGAAATAACTTTGTCATCACGGGCTTTCCTTGAGCAAATTTCATCTTCGGCTTCACTTTCAAACTCTTTTCCAAATCTCGTGCTCGTTTTAGGCTTTTTGGTTGCTTTTGGTGTCGTTTTTGCAATATCCTTTCCTGCACAGTCACAAACACAAAAACACGATATCTTTGGCGTTTAACGTTAGTTTTTGGTCTTCTTATCACTTAAACTAAGGTCAAAAGTATGTGTAAAATAGCACATACCAAAATCCCCCAGACTAAGGTATTGCGTGTCCTCACGCAATGTAATCACGTCACGCTTTAAAGATAAATAATTTCACACCTCTCTTTACTAACTTTGAAAAGTAGCAAAACGTTCAAAAGAGATACGAAATCATTTATTCCCTAAAACGCCCCGGTTTTCCATTTTATTCCATATGCTACTTATATTATACTACTTTAGCTTATGACGGTGTGCTTGACTTTCATTATCTTTCAATAACGATTAAGGGTCATAGAGTAAGAACACGATTCATAGAAAAGTGACCGATTGGATAAAATTCATCGTCCCTGATTTTTCACAAGCTCCCAAACTAAGCGTAAAAACGGATCATTGTTTAATTACAAGTTAGATGCCAACGCTACTCATGGAAGTTACTCGTGTACCGCTTGCTCCCATTTTCCTATTTTTGTATCTCATTATTTTATTTTTGTGAGAGAAATGAATTTCTTCATAAGCATCTCGTTTCATAGTTTTTAGTCCGATAAAGATACCAAATTCATACGCTAAGTAGTTATCGATCTTCTCTTAAGAAGGTTTGCAAGAGAAATGTGGTCCACATCAAGGATATTGGATACATACAAAGACTTTGGAATACATCAAAAATAGACATAAGTTGGCGAGTACATTTCACGTGCACCTCATGCGTCCGATCTAGGATCGTAACATGCACCTCACGCGCGACCAACTTTAGTCTTAACACTAGAACTCATGATCCATAAATCTTCAACATACATCCTTATTCTTTCTTTTCTTTTTCTTTTTTTTTTCTTGATACTTTTTTTTTCATTCTTTTCTTGCCTTAGTAACTTCTCAACTCCGAACCTTCACGGTTTCAGTCCAAGACCTACCGCCAACTGCTAGGGTTGGAATCTAGGATCCAAGGTCCGATCTCAATCCGAAGTCTTAAAGCACCTTAGCTCATACATAACAACGGGCTTTTGGGTAGCTCCGAAACCACATGCGTACTACGCTTATTCAACGATATACAATACAACTCAACTGACGTGTATCCATGATGTGTACCCAATTTCCCAAGCAAAGATTCTCTTAAGAAGATAAAGAACTACTCATCGGCTAAACCTAACATCTTTAATTATTTTGCACAGATATGGGGTGAAGCAATTTTGTGGGAACAAAAAGACATGAGTACCTTCGATGAGCTTTAAAGAGATCCAACTACTCTATGCTTAGCATCTAACTTCTAAACAAACTCAATCATTTCACGTTCTCCGCAAATTTAAAATCTCAAATAATGAGATCCGCGGATGCTTAGCCATAATCATTTTTGAAGATTATATTGGTTAAGGGAGACAAGCTAGGGCTCAACACGCCCGGATCAAGTCAAAATTTTTATTCTCACTCTTACCTAGTAGGAAAGTCAAACGTGGTGTCAAAACTTTTATTCTATTTTTGCATAATTTTTATATTTTTCTCATTTTTTTCTTTGGAATTTTTCAAAATTTTTCAATTTTTTTTGATTTTTGAGGAGAAATGGGGTTGCGTAAGTAAACGGCAAAGGTGAAAGTGCTAGGTCAATCAAATCGAAGATTCACCCCCCCCCCCAGACTAAAGATAAACATTGTCCTCAATGTTTTAAAAAGGTAAGGGTAATCCTAACAATAAATCTAAGGCCGTTTATTAAGTATGCCAAAGATACCATTAGTCGATAAGATTTTGGATATAGGATTTCCAATCAAGCATCAATACATGGGACTCGAGTGGAGATAAGATGATCCACGAGCACGAGAGTCATCATGAATTGGGGAAATCCTGCACAAACACAAACAACCAAGCAAACACAAGATTGGAAGAGGTTGCCCTCCTCACGTTACTTATTAGATAATAAAATAAAAAGGATATGCATGGGGTGCCTCCCACGAAGCGCTTGTTTAGTAACGAGTCGTGTAGCTTAGACTCGCCCCGAATTTACTTGTCCTTGGGGGAGCAAATGAAACGAACACCAGGCATAAAAGGTGTAATGCCTGGGTCAAAAACAACATCTTCACTCGCGGAGGAGTGTAAAACAAGAGAAGTCACAAAAATCACGGGAGGGTGGGTGGGGTTCAAGTAAAGTAAATTTTTGTGAAAAAATTTTCCCTCTCCCGGATCAAGAATAGTGTCCTCATTCCCCGTGTCAAACGGTAGCAAAGATTTTGTTTTCATTAATGATAAAGATTTTTGCTCAGAAGTGAGCGAAAAGCAATCATTTTCCTTCATCATTAAAAACTGCTCAAAATTTTTGTTTGGAGTCACATTCATCAAAGGATGAGTTTTACCACCATCGAGTATTCCTGGATTAAAAACTTTGTCTTCACAGGAAAAATCGGAAAGGTACTCGATGGTGGACTCATCGGAAGAAAACAAATCATCCTCAAAAGAAGATAAATCATTTAGCTCAAAAGTAGATTCCTCATTGATTGTTACCATTTTAAACTCCTTTTTGAATTCTTTTTCATCAGATTTTTCATCAAAAGATTTTTTCTCAAAAGATTTTTCATCAACAGATTTCCCATATAAAATATTTCGCCATTCAGTTTGATCAGCATTGAAATCAAAAAGTTCATCATCACTTTGATCATCAAAAGATTTTTCTTCAAAAGATTTTCCATATAAAATGTTTTTCCACTCACTTTGATCGGCTTTGAAATCAAAAAGTTCATCATCACTTTGGTCGTTGGTAAGCTCAAAGTGCGAACCAAGTGATGAAGTTTGATTTGAGAAATTATCAACTTGTTTTTGATTAACTTGAACATCAACAAAATCATCATCGTCATTGTTTAGTAAAAACTCCAATCTGCGTAAGTCGGATTCAACGTCCTCATCCTCTCGTGGAATGGGATCAAGGAGAGCGAGTTCATCGGCGAACTCCTCAAGAAGAGCATCGACTCTAGAAGTGGTACTGCCACTACTTTGATCTTTGGACTTAGAATCGGATTCAAACGGTTTAGCTTCCAAGTTGACTTTTTCGGGAGGGAGAGTTGACGGTGGTTCATTCAACAATTTTTCAATTAAGCGAATATCTCCCTCCATATCAAAGACGGCTTCATCAATTTGAGGTAAAACGGGATCATTATGAGAGAAAACCTCGAGCTCTTCCATAGAAAAATCACTTCCCTCACTCGGAAGGGAAGGATTGGAAGACTCGGAAGAAACATCATTACTAACATCTTTGACATCAATACGTTTAACCGAAAATGTATTGGCGGCGTTTGTAGAAGTTTGTTTGATATTAAACGTAATGGCCTCATCCTCAACTCGGAGAGTGACTTCTTCAGCAAAAACATCAACTAAAGCATGGCTCGTCTTCAAGAATCCTCTCCCAAGAATGAGAGGAACTCGAGGATCGGCATCAAAATCACAAACAACAAAATCAACCGGGAAATAGAACTTTCCAACCTTCACGATGACATCTTCAGCGATACCTTTTGCATGAGCGATTGAACGGTTCGCGAGCTCGAGAGTCATTCGAGTAGGAGTTAGTTCGGGGAGAGATAGTTGTTTCCAAACGGACAAGGGCATAAGATTGATGCTTGCGCCAAGATCGGCCAAGGCTAGGCATTCAATCATTCCCGGGAAATCACAAGGAATTAGAAATTTGCCGGGGTCTTCAAGTTTTTCGGGAAGCTTCTTTAAGACAACCGCCGAGCAATTCTCATTCAAAGGCGCGTTAGCAAGCTCCAACAATTTTTCTTTGTTACTCATTAAGCTTTTGAAAGTTGTAGCAAATTTAGGCATATAAAGCAAAGCATCCGCAAAACTCAAGTCGAAATGAAGATCTTGAAAAATTTGAAGAAATTTTTTCATTTGTTGGTGATTCTTTTCACGAAACTTTGGGTTAACCGGATAAGGCAATGATCTTTTAAACTTTGGTTCACTTTGGACAACCGGAGGTTGGATGTTTTCGGTCCTTCCGTTATTAGTAGGAAGTTCCTTATCCTTTGTCGCCTCGGTCTCACGGTCGACCACCTTAGGAGGTAAAGAAGACGAGGTAGTCGGAACCGTGGGTCCATCGTATGACACACCACTTCTAGTCGTAATTGCTTTCAAATCACCACGTGGGTTATGAATCGTATTACTTGGAAGAGAACTCGACGTTGACGGTTGATTCATTTGCATGAAAGCGCTCATCATTTGCTTAAGCTCATTAGTCTGTTGAGACAAGGTCGTTTCAAGTTCTTTCTTAAGTTCCCCCCTCATGTTGTTAATTTGGTTTTGCATAGCTCGCAAGTTCACATCGTTTGTTTTGATATAGTTCAAAAGCTCTGGAGGGGGTTGAACTTGTTGTGGTGGTTGATGACAAGGTTGTTGAGGTGGAGGGATATGATCATTAGGGGGTTGGTTGTAGGTTGTTGTACGGTTTTGGTTGTAACCTTGGTTTTGGTAACCTTGGTTGTTTTGAGGGTAACGGTTTTGATTCTGGTTCATTTGATTACCACGGTTTGGCACATTCTGGTTTTGAGGGTTGTTATTAAAACCGGGTGGTGGTCCAATGAAGTTGGTCGAACGGTAGCTGAGAAGATTTCGGTCTCCTTGGGGTTGGTATCCGTTACCACCCGCGTTTGCAGCATACACATTCTCTTGAGTGTAGGTACCAGTTGCTGGACAATCGTAATATGAGTGTGGACCTCCACACGTTTCACAACTCTGATTAATAGCATTGATTTGACGATTGTTGTTAAAATTTGGATTAGTTTGCAAAAGATTGACAACCGTATCAAATTTTTTGTTAAGAGCGGCGATTTCAGGATTAGAAGACGTGGTGGATCTTATCGACTCTCTTTCAGCAGTTGAATCCCAATAGTTGTGGTGAGCAGTCATATTTTCTATGAGATCCCAACATTCTTCCGGCCGTCTTTTCATGAACGTTCCTCCAGCAGCTGCATTAATCGTGTCACGATGTCGTAAAGTCAGCCCATTATAAAACGTATCAATGATTGTGACAAGTAACATGTTGTGATTCGGACATCGATCAATAGCAAGCTTATATCGTTCCCAAGCTTCGAACAAGGTTTCATCGGGACGTTGACGGAAATTGCATATGTCATTCCTTAGCTTTGTCACCATCGACGGTGGAAAGTATTTGGCTAAGAATCTTGAAACCATTTCATCGAAAGTGTGAATTGAATTCTTTGGGAGTCGGTCAAACCAATTGGTAGCATGGAGAGTTAATGAATATGGGAAAAGGTAGAGGCGAAGAGAATCATCGGTTACAATATTTTGTTTCATACTTTGAGTGACGGTTATGAATTTATCAAGATGTTTGTTAGCGTCCTCATCGGGTAAACCGTGAAATTGGCAGAAGTTTTGGACTTGTTGGATCATATGGTGTTTGAGTCCAAAATCTGCGGTGTCGATTCCCAAAGGTGCAATCGGGCTACCTCGCCCATACATGGTCGGCGTACACAACTCTTCCATCGTTCGAAGATCTGCAGGAGGTTGAGGTCCCACCGTAGGTTCCTCATTTTGTTGGACGTTATTGTTCATCTCTTCAACGTTAGGATGTAACTCGGGTACGATCCTTTGTTTTCGTCTACGACGATTGCGGTTAGTAGGCACTGAAGAAGAAGAAGACTCGTTCAAGTTAGACTTAGAACGAGTGATCATACAAATCAAAACAAAACAAAGTGAAAAAGAAAGTAGAAAGGAAAATCTTTTTGGTTTTTATGATTTATAAAAGAAAAGAGAAAATCTTTTTGGTTTTTATAGGTTTTATAATTTTTTTTTGTTGTTTTTATGTTTTTGAGAAAACGTTAACTTCTAAAAGAAGGTTCTTCAAATCACAAGTCTCGAACGATCAAACGACTTAATCTTATCAACCGCTCCCCGGCAGCGGCGCCAAAAATTGATCGTTGCGATCTGGCAAGCAAGCTTGTAAACCACGGATCGTTGTCCCAACGAGGGTTGAAATTGATCTTGTCACTCGACTCGTGAGTTATGTGAGGTGAATTTGTTTAAAAGATGAGATTTGGTTTTAGTTATACTACGAAAGATTGTTTAAAACTTAAACGAAATAAAGAACGAGTTTAAAAGACATAAGTTGAACGATAAAAGGAAACATAAATCTAAGTGGTATGTAAAAGAAATGAAATAAGAAAGAAATAAAGAAAATGTTTTTGAGTTTTTGATTTTAATTAACGAAAAGAAAAGTTAAACTAAAGTATTGTTTTAAAGATTTAATGTAATTAAACTTAAGCTAAAAAGAAAAGATATTAACTAAGTTGAAATAAAACTAAAAGGTTTAACGAAAATTCGACGGAGTAACGTTTAGAAGTAAATAGAAATAAGCCTCACTCGATTAACGATGAGGTGAATAAAAGCCAACCCGGCTTATAAAACAAATAAGACTCGACACTTAAAAGAAACTAAGACTTTGTAAACTAAAAATAAAACTCGCAACTAAACTATGATACTAGCAAAATAAAATGACCCCATACTCACACCAAGACTCATACTCGCGACTTATATCAAATCCATACTCGCAATTAGAACAAAACTCGCAAAGGAAAGGTTTTAAAAAACTCTTATTCGCAAGCATGGAACTCCCCATACTCGCAAAGAAAGAAAACGAGTCTCATACTCGCAATGACTTGCTTACTCGCAATCAAGACCAAACTCGCAAAATAAACTAAGTGATACTCGCAATAAGGTCATACTCGCAATAAAAGACTTAAGAAAATAATGATACTCGCAATAAGGTTATGACCCATACTCGCTATCATAGATCTCCTACTCGCTAGAACATGCAAAATTTCATACTCGCAACCTAGACAAATATCATACTCGCAAATCCCTAAGACCCATACTCGCAAACGTTTAACACAACACCAAACTTGCAAATAAAAATTTCATACTCGCTAACTTCTAAAACTTATTGATACTCGCTAATCCCTAAGAGAACTTGTATGGAACTTATTTTTTTAAGTGACAAAAGATTAAAACGTGACAAAAACTAATAGAAGATTAATAGAGAACAAGTTTGAAAGACAAAAAAAACTTATAAATAAGCTAAAATAAGCCACGAAATAAACAAGCCCTAGCCCATGAGCTTTTTATTCGAATCAAAAGGTTTTCATGCAAAGGTGACAACAACTTATAAAAGCTTATATGAAAGGTTGAAAACAAAGCTTGTAAAGATTAAACAAGAAAGATTAAAGATGAAAAGAATAAGCTTGAAAGATTAAGACATGAAAACTAAATATGCATTAATAAAAACTTACACACACTAATTAAAAACTAAAATAAGGGCTAAAATCTACTAGCTAGTATAAATGATTCAAAACACCAAAAAACCTTTAAACTTTAATCAAATGAAATTTAACTTGTGCTAGAAGAAACCATAAGAGCCAAACAAAAAACTAGTGAACCAAAAACCTATCCAAACGAGCCAAAACCCAATCAAAACTAATTCTAAACCAACCTAAATCTATCCCTTGGCGATTGATACCACTTGTAGGAACCCGTATACAACCTAAATCACGATGTGTAAAATGAAGAACTATGTTATTACCAAATGATCAACCACCTCACAAATGAGGTTTACAAATCTTAATAAAGAGCTAGGCATGTTAGCTTTCATGCCTTTACAAGTATAGCCTTTGTAGTTCTAACTTTCTAATAAACATGAACAAACAACTTTGAAATACTTTCTTACGCAACCTATTACATAATATTCGACTTTAATGACCGACACTTCATAAAATAAAAATATGATGCTAACATCTTTCAATTAACATGCTAGGCTAGATTTATCTTGTGTTTGCTTAGATCTAATGAAACCTAACTATTGATTATTGGTTGTTGGTGTGTTATTAATTGTATTGGATGATTGTTTATCGATGTTAGGCTTAAGAAAACTGGCTAACCTCCTATACGGTAACTTGCTTGAACGTCTTAAGAAACATGAACCAATGCGTACTAGGTTATTATGGTTGTATTTAATGCATGAGCGAATTCTAATGATCCCATGTTAGGAGCTTCTTAGCCGGCTCGACGTAGGAGTGAAGTAGGAGCTTATAAAGTTGGGGAAGTACGTACGCCACCCCACGAATGGTATTAAGGAATACACCCGTCATCCACGCAATTAATACACACTAACCAACCAATAAAAGATAGTTAGGGAGTAAGGAAATCTAAGTAAACACACTTGTCTCCATATAAGTTTCACAACCACTTAGTTTTAGTTATTTTATTTTATTTGCAATAGTAGTTTTTGGGTTAGTTGGGTAGCAACTAATTCCGCCCACTCCTTTAAACCTGAGATTTTACTTGCTTTCATAAACTATAAAAAATACAAAAATAATCTTCCCTCACCCTTAGACCTATTAGAGTAGTTTTTCATACCTAATGAACACTATTCCCTGTGGAGAACGATCAATCCCCCGTACTTACCACTACACTATACTACATCGGTCAGGTACACTGCCTGGTGGGGTTGTAAGCCTCTTGAGATCCCTCAAGAGGTAAAACCTGTTTTAAGGTTGCAAAACCACGCGATCAAGTTTTTGGCGTCGCTGCCGGGGAATAGTTATTGTTTAGGTTGAATTTTTATTTTATTAGGTCTACTCACTAGATTCCTTTCTAGTGAGATTTTTATTTTATTTTTCTAGGATCTTCTTTAGTCTATCTCTTTCTTTGTGTTTTTCGTTCGTAGTAACTTGTCCATTATTTATTCCGTTGGCCATTATGGAAAGCGCGAACCCACCCCTCATACCCGACGAAGTAGCATCATTGCGATACCAAATCGAAAGTGAAATTAGGGAGCTTAGAGAGCTCAATAGTTTGGTTGATGCTTAATTAGATCATGCACTTAATGACCTAGCAGGCGCCATATACGCATGCAAGGACTTAGATTATGATGATCTTAAGAATTCCGGAAGTTTAGAGGAAAGGGAAGACGAGAGAGTAGGTGATGAATATTTTAATCTTTGCCCCACTAAGGAAGAGATCGCCTATTCCCATAACATAATCGATAACCCTCGCTCTCCCTTCGCTAAGATTGATCCAAAGATAAAAAGAGGTGACCCTAGGAACGTAAAGATACCATGCTTGATAGGATATAGATACGTTGATCACGCTTACATTAATTTTGAATCCCCAATCAACATCATGTCTTCAAGTGTCTATCATAATATAGTGAATAATAAGCTTACTCCTAGGAAAGACCCAACTACCCCAGTGGATTTTGTAATTTTGTCGGGAGGGTTAGAGATTTACATGTCTTAGTTGGGAACTTTACGTATGTCACTGACTTCATGATTGTTGAAGATCTGGCGAGTGTTATAGACTATAGCTTATCCCATGTCATATTAGGTAAGCCTTTCATAGAGGAGTCCAAGCTGAATTACGATGAATTGGAGGGGACAATTCAATTTTCTAACGAGACCGATAGGATTACTTATAGAATGCCTAATAGGATGAAGGAATTTCGTTTTGTGCCCCAACTAAGTAAAGATAACATTAGTGCAATTGAGGATATTAATGATGAAGACAAGAGAAAGGGGATGGATTATGTGTGGGAAAAACGGAGTCTCTATTATAAGGATTGCTTGACCCTAGGACCTAGGTATAAGGTTGATAAAGAGATTGCCAAAAAGATTGTAGGGGCAATTGAGAAAAAGGTGATGAGTCTTTACAAAGGATATTTGCAATCGGATCCGGAATTTGAGGCATTTGTTAAGGATGACCTAGAGACCATGACCAATGATGGGGTCACATAATAGAGCCCGTGACTTTGAGTCTAGCTACAAGACTCGTTAATAAAGAAAAGCGCTTCTTGGGAGGCAACCCAAGCTTTATTTGCTTTGTGTTTATTTATTTGTTTGTTTGATTTTATTTGTTTTCGTATGTATGTTATTTTTCTTGTTATTGATTCATGCTTCAAAAACTAACTTGTGAAAATGCTTTATTTTGTTTTTAACTTCGTCTTAACTACATATAAAGGTATTTTGTAAAAGTTAAGTGTAAGGGAAATCTAAATCGGTTTATAAGAACGAATGAACATGAATCATAACAATGTAAATTAACATGCATATTAGTACTTGTTTGAGTCAAATGCTTGTATCGAGTCATAATGATGTTTTTGCAGGGATTCCAGGAAGTAAGGTATAGTTTTTCCAAAAATTTTCCGGAAACTTAACATGAGAAATCTGTCAGATCATTTCTGACAGCGTCAGGCACTACAACCTGACGGCGTCAGGCAGTAATTTTCTGAAATTTTTGAAAGTTTTGTTTTTCTT